>MU224365.1:553179-569021 GCA_018584345.1 Thuja plicata
AGTTTTGGACCAATGAGACACTTTTGGAAAGTGTAAGAAGGTGTCATCATAGGTGTAAGAAACCTTGTTGGCACCAAATAAGGATTATTTGGAAAAGTCAATTTTTGAAAATTTGCTCACACATGTGAGCAAATAATTAGGACTAAATGTTGTAGGAATCAAGAAATTAGCGTAATTAACCTTAGTTAATTAATGAATAGGTTTATTTGGTGAGAGTGATGTGAGATAGGGTGGGATCTAGGTTCAAATTAGCTTAATCTAAATTAGATTTATATTAATTGTGGTTTAGTAGAATTAAAGTCATGTAAAGAAATAAATAAATTAAAAATTTATTTAAAGGGGATTAATAAGGGATAATGTATTAAATAAGATTTAATACATTAAAAGGGGAAATATTTAAATTAAATTTAAATACTAAGGAGAATGAATCATATTTAATTAAATAAATTTAATTAAATAGATAGAAGAATATAACAAATATAATTAATTAAAATTAACTATAATGTTATGGGAATATTAATTAAATTAATATAAGGATGATTTTGGATGTCTACAGTCACTAGTGAAGAATGATCCTCCAGTTGTGCTCTTCCAGTCATCAAGATTTCCAGCCCAATCAACGTCATAAAAACCTTAAGTTCAAATTTTCCTTCTCTTCTATACTATAAGCCATATTCCTTGGTATTCTTCATATATATTAGGATAAATTTCACAACACTCATATGTGATTCCCTGGAATTAGCAGAAAATCTAGCAACTATTCCTATTGCATGTGCAATATATGGTCTAGTATGTACAACAAACATGATTTTTCCAATCATTTATGTGTACAAAGTCTGATTTACCTCTGATGACTTTTCCTCCTTTGTAAGTTTGCATCCAGTTGCCATCGGTGTTCCAACTAGTTTGGAGTCTTCCATCTTGAATATTTTTAGTACTTCTTTGATGTACTTGGATTGTGTAATGAAAATACCTTCATCTTGTTGCATGATCTGCAGACCAAGAAAGAAATTGATCTCTCCAAACATAGACATCTCACACTCTTTGCTCATTTTATTTGAAAATGATTTGCATAGCATATCATTGCCTCCAGATATGTTGTCATCAACAAATATATCAATAATCAAAATATTAGCATCAATATCTTCCTTCAAATAAAGATTATTATTTTCACTAGTCTTACAAATCCAATACTTATGAGATAGGAATGAAGTCTTTCATAACAGGCTTAGGGTGCTTGTTTCAATCCATACAGGGCTTTGTGAAGTATACATACCATGTCCCTCTTCTTTGTATCAACAAACCCTTCTGGTTGTTCAATGTATACCTGTTCTTCAAGTAGTCCATTCAGGAATGCGGACTTGACATCCATTTGATATACCTTGAATCCTTTATATGCAGCATAAGCAAGTAATATTATTACTCCTTGTAGCCTAGCAATGGGTCAAAGGTTTCTCCATAGTAAATTCCTTCTTCTTTTGCATACCCTTGACATACTAGTCTTGCCCTATTTCTTGCGACTTCTCCATTCTCATTTATTTTATTCCTGAATATCCATTTTGTCCGATGACATTCTTGTCATCTGGTTTTGGTACAAGTCTCCATGTCTTGTTTTTCTCTATCTGTTCAATCTCCTCATTCATAGAACTTATCCATTTATCATTATTTAGTGCAGTATTGACAGATTTGGGCTCAAAATCACAAGAAAGGCATCTTGTATTTAGATACTTATTTCTAGTTCTCATACCAGCCTTTTTATCTCCAATGATTTGGTCCTATGGATGGTTCCTTCTGACATATCTTGCAAGTATAGGTTCAGCTCTTTGTCTATCAGCTTGATCATAATTTTGTTCTTCATTTTGTTCTCCATCAATTTGTGCATCATCTTGAGCAATAGTCTAATCATTGGTATTTGCATCCTAATGCTCAGGTGCAGTGATCTGTTGCTCGAGAGCTCTACATTGTTGGTAGGGTAGAGTTTCAAGTTTCTCATTATAAGTTAACCTATTGTAGTCCTCTGGTTCTTTAGTGCTTTCCTTTCCATTATTCTCTGTAAATTCATTTATCTTTACATTTGCACTTTCAACAATTTTGTTAGAGGCTTTTTTTAGAAATTTATAAGCCTTGCTCTTGGTAGAATACCCTGGAAAGATTCCTTCATCACTCTTGGAGTCAATTTTTCCATTTCTATAATCTTTTAAGATATAACATTGACTTCCAAATAAATTGAAATAACTTAAATTGGGTGTGTATCCATACCAAATCTTGTAAGGTATCTTTTTGGTGTCTTTCTTCAATTGTACTCTGTTCAATGTGTAAACAACAGTATTGGCAACTTCCCTCCAGAAGATTTGGGTGATTTCTTTCTCTATCATCCATGTCCGTGCACAATCAACTATGGATCTATTCCTTCTTTCAACAATTCCATTCTGCTGTGCTGTTCTTGGTGCAAAGACCTGTCTTTTGATTCCATGCTTATTACAAAAGTTAGTGAGTTCATCTAAAATAAATTCCCCTCCTCTATCTGATCTTAAGCATTTTAACTCCTTACCACTTTTCTTCTCAACCATTTCTTTGTACCATTTAAACATCTTAAATGATTCTAATTTTTCTTTTAGAAACATGACTGTCATCATTCTAGAATAATCATCAACAAGGAGAATAAAATATCTATCTACATAATAACTCTTTGTCCTCATAGGTCCACATAAATTAGTATGGACTAATTCTATAATTGCATCAGATGTATGGGTTTTTCTTTTAAAGATAGACTTTGTCATTTTACCTTTTTGACATTTTTTACACACGATGTTGTCAAGCTTGGTCATCGTCGGTAAGCCTCTGACATTTCTCTTTTTGTTAATATTTATCATGTTGTCAAAATTCACATGATACAATCTTATGTGCCACAGCCATATGTCTTCATTTGTAGAAATCAAGAAAGTGGTGTCAGTATCATTCAGATAGAATAAATTACCTTTTGTCTACTCACCTATACCAATCAGATTTCTTGTTTTATTGAAGATCTTTTCCTTCTTATTTTTAAATGCCACTTTGTGACCTGAATTATTCAACTGAGAAACAAACAATAGATTATAATTCAATCCATTTACCCAATAATAATTTTCAGATTTTATCTGGTTATTCAACATTATGGTTCCTCTACCTTCAATTGGACAAGGTGTGTCATTACCCATTCTTACTGAACCACCTTTATAGTATTCAAAAGTCTCAAAGTTTTTCTTATCACCAGTCATATGGTGAGTGCAGCCACTATCTATGATCCAAAAATCATTTTTACTAACTTTAGATATGAGAGTTGTTTCTACATACCTTTCTTCATCATCATCTAATTCATCTTTTACTGCTACAAACACCATCTCGATGTCTTCATCAGATTCGGTGTCAGTGTCATCATCTTTACATTTTTCTAGGTAACTATCCTTATTTCCTTTGTCCTTATAGTATCGGGTATCTCTTCTTTCTGATTGTCGATAGCTTTTGTAATCACCTATGTCAGACTTCTTTTCAAATGATCTTTCAATACTTTTGTCATCTTTTCTTTTATTAGTACATCTTGCAACAAAGTGTCCAATCTATTTACAATTAAAACAAACAAGTGGTAATTTACCTTTGCCTCTCTACATTCTTCTAGCCATAAGTGCTTCTATTTCATCAAGATCATCTTCTTCACTTTCCCTATCACTATCTTTTCTCATAGTGTTTTTATGACTTGATTTACTTATTCTCATAGAAGTTTTGAATGTAGACTCTATATTTGGTAAGACACTATTATCAAAGTTATTCATCTCAAATGAAATCAGTTTTCCAATCAAACCGTCTAGAGTAACATTGCTATTTGCTACTACTCTCATTTCTTGAATGACAAATACTCTAATAACATAAGTAGGCAGTAAGTTTCTTAAAATTTTACTTACCATTGTATCTTCTTCTAATACACCTCCAACTCCTCGGATAGCATTGAATACCTCTTTGATTATTGTGATGTAGTGAGTGATGTTTTCACCTTATTTCATTTTGAGATCATCAAACTTTCCTCTAAGGCTTTTTTCCTTGGCTCTCAAAACATTCTTGTCACCATCATGTACAAGCATCAATTTGTCCCACATTTGCTTTGCAATTTTGCAGGTTTTGACATCTTCAAATTCAGCATCGAAGAGTGAGGAAGCAAGCTCTATCATCATGCAATTGTGCTCATGCTTCTCTGTCATTTGTTCAACCATTGGTTCTCTTGTGGGAAACACATATTCAATATCTAAGTATTGAGTAACATCATTACCAATACCTGATAAGTGGAGTCTTATTTTGCTCTGCCATGAAGCAAAATTATCTTTGTTCAACTTTGGCACATCTTATCTATTTATCTTGTGATCTTTACCTTAGGTCTTGAAACCTTCCTTTCTAAGCACACAAGGTCTGATACCAATTGCTAGTAATAATTGGGATAGGCGGTGAATAAGTGGCCTCAATAATTAATCCTTAAATCAACCCTTAAACCTTGTAACCAAAAATTATACCTCTAGTTATCTTTTGTCCTGTAAGATGAATGTCTTGAATTAATTATATCAATTTATGACTTGTCAGATTTCTTTCTTAAACCTTCTTATGTATGTTTACCGATAAGCAGTCATCTATTTACTGAAACGCAGTAAATATGCAGAGTACACCGATCAATCTAGAATTAACTATGTAAGATACAAAATAGTAAAGTAATAAATCATACACACATAACACATGGATTTTTAATGTGGAAACCTTGTTAAGGGAAAAACCACTGGGACCGGTACCCCAAATTTTCACTCTTCTGAAGTGAGCTCTGTTAGGAGCCAACACTGTTAAAGGTTCCAAACACACTGTTAAGTGTGACCTTGTTAGAGGATTTAGAAATAGTTTTCCAACTAGTATCTGGCATCTAATGCTACCATCCTTGATCAAACACTCACTTGGCGTATAAGTAGGTATCGGGCATATCCAATGCTACTTTTGTGATCAAACTTTTTGATACTCCTTCGGATGTATCTCAATTGAAAAAGACTTTTAAGTCCTGCTCGGTTAAGAGACTTATATGCTTCAATGGTTAAACTGAAACACTAATGATCTATTTATACATACAACTCAATTGCATATTTTCAGATCTATTGTAGGTCCATTACTTCACTGATCAATATAATCAAATATATACCTTTGCTCCACACGTGTTTTGCTCTGTGATGTTTGTCTCACTATTCATTGGTGTTTGTAGAATCTAGCTCTTCCTTTAGCTTATTGATCAGGACTAAAATGAAGACTTTCTTCTCCTTCAAATTTTCTTTAGCATCTTTCCTCTTCTCTTGTTCACCCCACACAATTCGTAAAGAATTGGGTTTGTCTCTTATATACATGATTTCCTCTTTTCTTGGATTTCTTGATCTTCGCGTGTTCAAAAATTTTGGCTAATATATTTAAAGCAAATCTCTAGTCTGATCTCATAGAGATCTTCTTGCCAATGGGACAAAGCAGATTTAAATCAATTACTTATCTCTGACTTTGCCTGGATGATTAAAAAAATGATAAGTATTATTTAACTCTATCTTTAACTCTTGATAGTGAAGCATTTTGTCATTTTCTGAACTCTCTGTTCTATCCATCAACACTTTAGTTAGTCATCGGTGAAAACTAACTATTTTGTCAGTGTGAATTTAGTTATCATTGGGATCTTCATCTTTGTCTTCTCCATCAGGAAATACTAAAATTATTTCCATCAGGTTACTCTGTGTTTTTCTCGTCGGGAAACACTGTAACTCTTCTTGTCAATAATGTTGTGCATTTCCTCGTCGGGAAACACTGTGACTTTGTTCTTTTACACTGATCATTGGGTGCACTCCATCGGTGTATATAGTCACTTAGTGCATACTGGACTTGTATGCATTACTGATAGCATAGCCTTGATTCATGAGTTCTTTGAAGTCATTCACAGTATCTCCATGACCATATAGATTATATTAAGTTGACATCAATGACAATACAGTGCATTAACTTATTTAATGCCTTGCATGATCATCAACTTAACATCTTCAAACATTCAATTAGTTACATGTCATCATATATTTCATTTGTGGTCTCTTTTCAACTTTATTCTCTTCTCCTTCAGTCCTCTGTTCCTTGGGAGGTGAATCGAGTTTAGTAGATCTTGTGTTTCTCTGAGGTGCAAGAATTTTTGTCTCTTCCTATGATGTCTTCTATGATGGTTAGGGTGTAGATACATCCATCACTATAGAAATTCAAATAACTACCTATTCAATTTATGGAGGTGGAAGGGATGCAATAGAAGTTCTTTCCAACCTAGAAGATCTCTCTACTATCTTCTTCCTTACTTCTATCATCTCCTCTTTAGTTATTCATGCCTTAGCTACACATTCATCAATTATGTTTTCTAATATTCTCTTCCTCATACCTATAGTCTTCTCTTCTCTGACTTTAGCTTATTTCTCTTCATATGTTCCCCATCTCTCCTCAGATATATCAACTTCAGATTCCAACACATTCAACTTTCATGACTAAAAATTATGAACTAACCTCATAGCCCATAGGGTAACACCATTTCTTCCTTGGTACAACTTCCTCAAAACATACACAATTAGTTTCAACCATGAAATAAATTGTAGCCTTATATCTCTCAACCAACTCTTCAGGTATTCTGAATCTTTATTTCATTTGCCTCTGAAGTATTTTTCTCATCCCAAAGAGTTCTCCATCCACCCATGTGATATTTTGTCTTTTGTAACTTTGTGATATCTTAATACCAGTGTGTATGTTGTGTTTCCATGTTCTAGGGTGCATTCCAGGGAATTTGTGCTCAATATGAATATACATGTGAACTAGAAGTGAGCCAAATCTAAAAGCCTTATATTTATCCTTCTTGATTAACTTCACATTTTCTAAAAATTATTGTTCTTGAACCTCACATAGGTTGAATGTAGTTTTTTTCCTTTACCATCCTATAAGAAATCATAATAACTCTTGCTGAGACTAAATTAGGTCTACTGTTGTAGTAAATTTTATATCCAAGTATCATTGTAACAAGTCTTACATCGTGTAGGAAAATTTCATTCACTGTCATTACTCACCTTTCCCATTTTGAATGTGTTAGGGTTTCAACTTGTTTCTTTATATTCTTTTCTACTACAGAGATAACTCCAGTGTTGTCTAACCCAGCTATGTCATGAATCAACTGAGTACAGTTCCTAACAGGTTTCTCCCCTATCCAAATGAATTGTTCATGAACTCTGCTAAGTATAATTTTGAACCATTGTTCTTCTCTGAATTCATACAAGTCCATCATTTTCATAATGTTTGGCTTTTCTAGGTTTTTGAACTCATCCTTCATTTTACCATCATCAACTAACATGTATCCCATTTTGGTAGAAATCACATTGTCTCCCAATGTCTCATATTTGCAATGTATATAAGCCCTAATATCTTCTACATGCAAGACGTCATGTGGTGTTTGGGAAAAATCTTCTTGAGGGTCATCTTCAAAAACTTGAATGGATGTTTCTTGAATTTATATCTAGGTGCATCCACAACATCATAAAACAATGGTGCATCCATAAATTCTACTTGATTAGATAATTTAAATACCTTAAACACACTGAATTATGAACTTTCACTTCCATCTATCACCCAATGTGGCTGCTTGGTAGACTGATAACCTCTACACTCTACTCTCCTTGGGCGTTGTTGTTAAAATGGTGAATAAATAAGTAACTTAGATGTCTTTTATTCATTGCTAATTGAGAAAATACACTTTACCCAATAAACTCAACTTCGCACATTGTCCAGTCCATCAGACATATCACCGTCATGCAATATGAATCTTCATATGTTGCGATCACAAATATAGGTTCCATAATCACTACATACGCTATAACCAAGATCGCATGAGCTTACTCCTTAGAATCAAGGGCTGGATATAATCTAATATCTTCATCCAATGCTCCCCCTAAGGCCATGTTTGGCCATTTATGTTGATTCAACTTTGTTAGAATTAGGAGAAGATTCAGTAGCATCTATTGGCTCTCCCTAAACCAATATCCCATTTGACTCTTTGACTTTCCATACCTTACCACTGTTGTTATCTTCTCCTTTCTTGAAAAAATTTTAAAATTAACTTTTGTACTCTACAAGACTCTTACTATTATTAGTGTCATTCCTCTTTGCATCCATATGAGGTGGTACTCTGATGTTGTCTACTCTATTATACATGCAAAACTTCTATATATGGCCTAGATTGTTAGATTTGTAGCATATAAGAGGAGGTCTATTCTGAGTTACCTACAAATTACAATACCTTGCAATGTGCCCATCGTTATTATATTTGTAACACGCGGTTCTAACTATAAATTCTCCTCTGATGTTATCTTATCTATATCTAGATTGATTAGGTTTCTTGCATTCTTCTTTCTTCTGCCCATATGCATGACAATTAAAATAATAACTAGAAAAAGATTTAAAAGAGGATTTACCTCCGCAATGTCTCTTCATGTTTCCAATCTTCTTACACCCAAAACATCTACCTTTTAAAGGTTTGATATGTTCTTTAGGTTCTTTAAGAATAGGTTTCTCTCCATTAGTCTTTGCATTAGATTTTTCTTCTTGATTGTTATAACATTCAGCTTCATTAAAGCCAACACCAGTCTATATCCTTTAGGATTTTGTCTGTCTCTTTGTTCATTGATCAATTCACTGCTCATGTGAAGTCTCTCAATATGTTTCTTTGCTTCAACAAGTTCACCTTTAATGATCTAATTATATTTCTCTAATAACATGCACTTGTTCTTGTAGTGGTCAAGTTCAATCTTCATATGTCCCATTAGAATATTAGCATCGTTCAAATCCTCTTTAGTTTTCTTCTTCACATCCTTTTCTTGTCAGATCTCTTTAGATAATGTTTCATGATTAAGCTTTAGAGTATCATTCTCTTGTTCAATTTGTTTCATCTGTTCTGAATTATCATTGTCTAAATCCTCTTTTAGCTAAACTATAAGATCATGTCTCTAAATCTTGTAAATTTCAAGTAGATCTTTTAGTTTCCTAATGAATCCCTTAGCTCTTTTTAGTTGGAATCTCAAGTCACCATTTTGTGTTTTTGCTTTTTCCAGGTCTTCAAGTGCTCCTTAAAAGTTTTCTTCCAAACTTACAAAATCCATCTTGATCTCCCTTAAGTTGTTAAACTTTCTCTTCAAGAGCCAACTAATGACTTATAACTGATTGAATGTTTGAATATGTTAAGTTGGTGATTGGAAAAATATATAAAGATAATGCAAGACATTAAATGAGTTAATAGATTGTATTGTCATTTATTTCAACTTGAAATAATTTGATTGGTTATATACAAAGTGTCAAATACTTTAGAGAATCATAGAGATAAAGATTATGCTTTTAGTAATGGATAAAAGATCAGCATTCACTAACTGAATACAAAAACCAATGGTTAGTGGAACCCAACATACAAAGATACTTGAGAGCAAAGTCACAGTGATGCCCGAGCAAGAAACCTACAAGCATTACCAACGAGAAGAATCACAAGCTTTACCGATGATCAGAATTGCAGTATTACCCAACAAACAGACAACCCCGATGGAGAAAATAGTGGAGAACTAAAGTGTTGACCTAAGCTATCAAAGATTTGAACACCAAAATGAACTGAATTTTAGAAATGACAAAATACCTAGCTAGTAGAGATAAAGATAAACTTATTTTTTTGTTAACATTGTTTTCATTGACAAGTTAAAGCCAAAGATAAGTAAAATATTTAAAGCTATTTTATCCAGTTGTCGTGGAGAAATCTTCAAGATAAAATTGAAGCAAAGCTTTAAAAAATTTTTGGATAAGATTGCGGATCATGCCAAGAACAAGAAAATCAAGAAGTGAGAAATGGTGATATCATTTTTATAAAGAGACAATCTAATTCATTATGAATAAGGGGAGTGAATAGAGAAAGAAGATGCTGGAGAGAAATTGATGAAGAAAAACTTCATACAGTCCTAACCAATCAAGCTGAGGGAAAAACTAAAGATTTCCGTGGACACCGAGAAATAGAGCATAACATCACCGAGCAAAAAGAAGTGGAGAAAAGGTATTGAAAACATACATTGATTAGAAATGTATAATGATCTTACAATAGATATGAAAATTTGCAAATCTAAGTTGTATGTGTGAACATATCATTTATTGTTTCAGTTTAACCATTGATTCAAAAAGTCTCTTAACTGAGCAGGACTTAACAATCCTTTCTATATTGAGACACATCACAAGGAGTATCAAAAAGCTGTTTCGTGAAGGTAGCATCAGATGCTAGATACCATTTGAAAAACTACAGTGGGATTGGTTAGAGAAGGTAGCATAGAGATGCCCGATATCAAGTGAAAAACTATTTTATTTATATCCTCTAACAAGGTCACACGTAACAGTGTGTTTGAAACCTTTAACAAGGTTGGCTCTTCACCAAGCTCACTTCAAAAGAGTGAAAATTTTGGGTTACCGGTCCCAAGTGGTTTTTCCCTTAACAGGATTTCCACATTAAAAATCCATGTGTCAATGTGTTTATGAGTCATTACATTAGTGTTTTTCATTACACATAACTAATCTGGATTGATTAGTATACACAAAGAAATTTACTTTTTTTTTTTTTTTTTCAGTAAATGAAATACTGCTAATCGATAAACAGTAAGAACAAGGTTTAAAAGTGCACTCTGAGCTGTAGTTATTTGTTATGATTATTTGATGGTATTCATCTTGTAGGAATGAAAATAACTAGAGGCTTAATATTGTGGTACTAAGTTTTTGGGTTGATTTATTCGAATATTTTTGAGGCCACTAATTCACCCCCCCCCACCCCTCTCAGTTATTCTAACAATTGGTATCAGAGCTTGTGTGCTTAGAAAGGGAGTTTAACAGCTCAAGCAAAAGATCACAAGATGAACATATGAGATGTGCCAAAGTTGAACAAAGAAAACTTTGCATCATGGAAAAGAATAACAAGACTCCACCTATCAGGCATTTCTAATGATGTTACTCAACGCCTTGATATTGAATATATGTTGTCTACAGGACCTCACACACTTGAGAAATTAAGAGAAAAGAATGAGCAAAATTGCATGATGATAGAGCTTTCTTCCTCACTCTCCGATGTTGAGTTTGCAGATGTAAAAACATGCACCTCTACAAAGAAAATGTGGGATAAATTGAAGCTGGTACATGGAGGATATTCTAATGTACTAAGAGCTAAGGAAGAAAGCCTAAGAGGGAGGTTTGATGACCTAAGTATGAAAGAAGGAGAAAATATCAATCAGTATAGTTGCAGAATAAAAGAGGTAGTCAATGCTATTTGAGGATTTCGAGGTGTAATTGAAGAGGAGATAGTGGTAATTAAAATCCTAAGAACCTTACTGCCTGTATATGATATTAGAGTATCTTCTATACAAGAAATCAGAGCAGTTGCAAACAATATTGTTACTCTAGATAGTCTGATTGGTAGACTGATTTCATTTGAGATGAGTAAATTTGATAATAGTGTCTTACCATCTATAGAATTTGCATTCAAATCTTCTTTGAAAATAAATAAATCAAGTCACAAACACACCATGAGGAATGATACTGAAAGTGATAGTGATGACCAAGGACTTGATGAGATTGAAGCACTAATGGAAAGAAGATTGCAGAGAGGCAAAGGTAGATACAAAGGTAAATTACAAGTTGTATGTTTTAATTTTAGAGAGGTTGGACAATTGACTACAAGATGTCCTAACAGAAGAAAAGATGACATAAGTAATGAAAGAACATATGAAAAGAAGTTTGACCGAGGTGATAAAAAAGATTACCAAATAAAATGACAATCTGATAGAAGAGATACCCGAGACTACAAGGACAAAGGAAAGAAACCTTTTTACCTAGCTGAGAACAGAGCTAATGATCTTACACCGAATCTGATGAAGACATTGAGATGGTATTTCTAGCCATGAAGGATGATTCAGACAAAGAAGAAGAAAGGTATGTAGAGACTGCACTCATATCTAAAGTTAGTAAGAACGATGTATGGATCATAGATAGTGGCTACACTCACCACATGACCAGTGATAAACAAAAGTTTGAAACTTTTGAATACTATAATGGTGGATCAGTAAGAATGGGTAATGACACACCTTGTCCAGTTGAAGGTAAAGGAACTATAATGTTGAATAACCATATCAAATGTGGAAATGCTTACTGGGTAAAAGGAATTAATTATATTAAGTTAAGTGTTTTATATCTGAATAATATAGGTCACCTTGTAGCATTTGAAAATAAGAAGGAAAAGATCTTCAATGAATCAGGAAGGTTTATCAGAACTAGTGAACAAAGAAAGGTAACCTTTTCTATCTTGATGACATTAACACCACTTGTTTAATGGCTAGAAACAAAGAGATATGGTTGTGGCATAAAATACTATGCCATGTGAATATTGACAACATGATAAAGATAAGAAATAAAAGAAAAGTAAGAGGCTTACCGAAAATGTCTAAGCCCAAATATATCATGTGCAAGAATTGTCAAAAAGGTAAGATGACAAAGTCTACTTTCAAGAGTAAAACCCATACATCTAATGTCATTCTAGAATTAGTCCATACTAATCTATGTGGACCTATGAGGACAAAGAGTTACTATGGAGATATGCATTTCATTCTCTTTGTAGATTATTATTCTAGAATGATGACATTTATGTTCTTAAAAGATAAATCAGAAGCATTCAAGATGTTTAAATGGTATAAGACTATGGTAGAAAAACAAAGTGGTAAGGAATTTAAATGCTTAAGATCAGATAGAGGAGGGGAATTTATTTTAGATGAACTCACTAACTATTGCAATGAGCATCGAATGAAAAGATAGGTTTCTGCACCAAGAACACCACAACAAAATGGGATTGTTGAAAGGAGAAATAGATCCATTATTGATTGTGAAAGAAAATTGATGATTGAGAAAAGCATCACTTAAAATTTATGGAGGGAAGCTGTCAGTACTGTTGTCTACACATTGAACATACTACAATTGAAGGACACAAAGAAGACACTCTATGAGCTTTGGTATGGTTACACACCCAACGTAAGTTACTTTAGAATTTTTGGTAGTCAATGTTATATTTTGAAAGATGATAGAAATGGAAATCTTGACTCCAAAAGTGACAAAATTATATTTCCAGGGCATTCCACCAAAAGCAAGGCTTATAAGTGTCTTAACAAGTCCTCTAACAAGATCATTGGAAGTGCAAATGTGAGAATAGATGAATTTGTAGAGAAGAATGATAAGGAAATAAAATAATAGCCAGAGGACTACAACAGGTTTGTTTACACCGAAGAACCTGACACTCTACCTGAGCAACCATGTATCACTCCGGAGCAACAGAACATTGTACCTGAGCATCAGGCTGCAATTATCAAAAATTGGGAAAATCCTCAAGATGATGTTCCGAGCAATGGAGATCAGAACGGAGGTCAAGATGATGATCAGAATGATAAACACAAAGCTGAACCGAAACTTTCCAAGTATGTTAGAAGACATCATCCACAGAATCAGATCATAGGAGACAAGAAGGCTAGAATGAGAACAAGAAGTAAGTCACTAAACACCAGATGTTTACTTTGTGATTTTGAGCCTAAATGTGTTAATATTGCACTTGAAAATGAAGAATGGGTAAGTGTTATGAATGAAGAAATATAATAAATTGAGAAGAACAATACATGGACACTATTACCAAGATGAGATGACAAGAATGTCATCGGTACCAAATGGATATTTAGAAAAAAGATGAATGAGAATGGAGAAGTCACAAAGAATAAAGAAAGATTATTATGCAAGGGGTATGTACAAGAAGAAGGTATTGATTATGAAGAAAATTTTTCACTTTTTGCTAGACTAGGAGTTAGAATTATTCTTTCTTATGCTGCATACAAAGGAGTCAAGGTATACCAGATGGATGTCAAATCTACATTCCTAAATAGAATACTGAAAGAAGAGGTATACATTGAACAACTGGAAGGGTTTATTGATCCAGACAAGAGAAACATGCTAGATAGGCTACATAAAGCCTTGTATGGATTGAAACACACACCTAGAGCCTAGTATGAAAGACTTCACTCCTATCTCATTAGCATTAAATTTGTAAGAACAATTGAAAATAACAATCTGTACTTAAAAGAAGCTACTGATGGTAATATTCTGATTTCTGAAATATTTGTTGACGATATCATTTTTGGAGGAAAAGAAATGTTATGGAAATCCTTTGCTAATGGAATGAGAAAAGAATTTGAAATGTCTATGTTTTGGGAGATCAAATTCTTTCTTGGTCTATAGATTCTTCAACAAGATGCAGACATATATATATCACTCAGTCCAAATACATCAAGGAAGTGTTGAAGATATTCTAGATGGAAGATTCCAAGCCAGTTGGAATACTTATGGCTACTAGATGTAAGCTGATAAAAGAAGAAAAATCAAATGAGGTAAAACAAACCTTGTATAGATCAATGATTAGAAAACTAATGTATGTTGTTCATACCAGACCAGATATAGCACATGCAGTTGGAATAGTTACAAGATTCTCTGCTAATCCCAAAGAATCACATATGACTGTTGTCAAGAGAATTCAGAGATATTTGAAGAACACTGAGGACTATGGCCTATGGTATAAAAGAGAAGGAAAATTTGAGTTTCAAGTCTATACGGGTGTTGATTGGACTAGAAACATAGATGAATGAAAGAGAAAAACTATAGGATCATTCTTCATGGGTGACAGACTTGTCACATGGATCAGCAAGAAGAAAGGATGCATCTCACAGTCTACTACAGAAGCAAAATATGTGGTTGTTGCTTTAAACTGCTCAAATATTGCCTAGATCAAACAATTACTAGAAGGTATGAATATGAAAATTCTTGAACCAGTGATTATATATTGTGATAATAATAGTGCAATTAACATATCAAAGAATCCATTCATGCGTGCTAAGACTAAGCATATATCAATCAAGTATCATTAGTTAAGAGAACAAGTGCAAGAAAAAGAAGTGATACTAGAATATGTTCAATCAAAGGAACAATTAGCAGATATATTCACCAAGCCATGGTCGTAAGATACTTTTGAGTACCTAAGAAAGAGACTAGGGGTCCAACCCTTGTCTATCGATAAGTAAGCTAACTAAGAGATTACATCAGCCTATACACAAATCAGAAGAACATTCATGTTGATGTAAGTAAAGAAATAGACTGCAAAGACACATTTGTAAATAACAAGGTACAAATATGCACCAAAAACCATAGATAAATTTGGATAATAAAGAGTTATGTTGCTGATGAAAGGGAAATTCAAGGAATATATTATAAAAAGGAATTATTACTTTGGCATTTCTTTCAAAGGGAGAGATTATCTTATCTCATTATCAGATAATTATCAAGGAGAGATATTCGAAGGGAGAAATTATATCATAATCCAAAGGGAGAGATTACACATGAAATATCCATCAAAGGGAGAGAAGTATCATGAGGAAGAGAATACACACAGAGGGAGAGGTGAATTATTGTTGTCAAATAAAAAAAGAGATGATCAAGGAGAGGAACAGTCAAGCCGGAGCACATATATGGAACAGAGAAAAAAGCTACTACATCTATCTAGTAAAGGGATTGAAGATTGAAAAATAAACTCTCCAAGAAAAAAATCTAAGCTATATGAGCTTACCAAGAGCCAGACATTTGTATTAGTTATAGAACAAAAGATTTGGGAGAGATGGATGAAATACACTTGATATATTTCA
>MU224365.1:571588-592909 GCA_018584345.1 Thuja plicata
TATATATATATATATCTTTTTCATTGTCTAGTCAGCTCTTGAATACAACACAAAATAGAGTAAATAATTATAGAAAAAGTAAATACAATGTCGGCGCTCTTGTACTATCAAACTATAGGTAATTCAAAATAACAATCCAACTTAACACATTTGGATTCGTCCTTATACTCCCTCAATCATCACGATTGTTCAACAACATTTTTTCATTGTTCGACTGTCTTCGCATGTCTTTCAAACACTCTAAGTCTCTGCGATCAACACCAAAACTCAATCGACCTTAACTAAAGATCATACATATCCCAGAGTGTCTTACTCTAAGCTTGCAAGTCAACAAACATCATATATGATCTTCATTGTCCAAAATAATATTGTTATATTTTGTACTTTTGTTTCTATACTTAGTCATTTTGAAGACTGTATCTCCAAAACTATACTTGACTCCAAGCGATCATTATATCATATGTGTTGCCATAAATGACAACCCTCAAGTGTCTCACATCACACCAAAAACATAACTTTCCAACAATATGATGATTGGGAGAATTTGGGAAGCATATATGGAGGAGACAAGAATATGAAGAAAATCAGGTTTTGAAATCTAGAACATAAATTTGAGACTTTGAGATTTTATGAGGAGGAGGAGAATATAGAAGGTTTCTTTTAGGGGTGAATAATATTGTCAATGTAATTAGAGGTACTGGTGAAACTATAAAAGAAAATGAAGTTTAACTAAAGGTGGTGAGAATAATGCCTAGACCCTAAATAATATTTATTATTAGTATTCAACATAGTAATGATATGTAGATATATGCTTTGAAAGAACTCTATGGAGTAGTTTTTTCTTTTTGTATATTTGAGCATAAAGATTCCAATCTCAGAAGATAGATGCTACATTGAAGGCCACTAATAAGACTAAAGATGAATTAGAAGAAATTTGCGCTCTAGATGATGTAGAGGAAAAGTTTGACAAACTAAATAATGGATCTACAAATTACATAGGTAAGTTACCCTTCAAATCTTTCAATTGTGGAAGACAAGGACATTATGCTGCTACATACCCTTTCTAATTAATATTATAAGATGTTGGACGATGGAAGAAAATATAGTCTTATAAAAAATAGAAATACAAGGAGAGACAGTAGATATAAAAGAAAGAAGAGTAAGTATTAAATATTCCTACATTTATCACAGGATAAAGATGTAAATGATTCAAATAATGTAGTGTTATTATTGACTATTAATAGTGATGATATTGATAGATCTAGAAATTAGAATGTTATAGAAGAAATTGTAAATATTCTCTACATGAAAGAGAAGAACGTGGATCTTATATCATTGAGTTTGATTCTTCAAATCACATGATGGTAGACAAAAGAAAATTCATTACAAAAAAATTGTGATGCAGGGTTAATCACAGTTTCTCGTGAAGGGTTTGCACATATATCTCATAAGTAAGCCATATCTATTGATAAAAATTATAAATCTAGTGATGCATGTAATGATAATGGATCAATGCAAAATTCATTAAGCTTAAGTCAGTTTTTCAATAAGGGATTTGAGATTATCATTCATTAATGTAGATATGAAATTATAAAAAGTTCCAAAAGAATAATTTACAAAGGTATATAAAAGGAAATGTTTACTGTCTCAAATAAAAGAGTAGAGGAAGTTTCTCTTTGTCTTAGAGTTGTGAGTACTAGATATGACACACGGATGAGATGTATTAATTTTGATAGGGTGATGAATATGAGCTATAGAAATATAATGATATATTTTCCCAAAATCATTAATCCTACAAATAATATGTTCATAGAATTTTAGTTCAAAAAGTATACCAAGAACAACTACAAAAACCAGGAGGACTCGACAACAAGATCATTTGATCTAATACATAAAAACCTATGTACACGCATATGGATAAGATGATTGAACACTGAAAGATACTTAATGTTACATATTGATGATTATTCTAGAATGAATTGGGTTAAATTAATAAGAGAAAATAAAAACCATTGTGCACAAGCTTAAAGTTTTCGAGAATTTGGTTGAGAATTAGATGAATTCTAGAATCAAATATTTGAGATATGATAGAGGAGGTAAGTTTATATCACATAAATTTAATATATTTTGTGATTACCATGACATTATGAGATAATTGTATAATCCTAAGACTGTGAAATTGAACAAAGTAGTTTCAAGAAGGATTAAAATAGTTGTACAAATGTGTTGAGCTATGCTAAGAGATGCTAATCTATCTAATGTACATAGTAGAGAGATGTCAAGCACACTACACTTTACCTTCTTAATAGGATATAAGAAAGAGTCAATCATGCAAATTCTCCTTATTAATTGTGGTTTACAAAGGCGCCTACTATCAAATATTTCAGGATTCTTGGAAGACAATGTCATATTAGAAGAGATTAATACAATCTTAGGAAGGTTGATGCAAGATGTGACAATGGAATCTTTTTGACATATTCCACGAAGATTAAGGCATACCAATGTTACAATATGAGGCTAAAGAATGTTGTGAAAAGAGAAAAGGTATGATTAAATGACGAATGGATTCAAAGTGCTCTTCTATTTTAAATTGATTTAGAATAAGTTCCTATTAAAGAAAAGAGTGCATTGGAAGTCAAACAAGGATCAAAGGAAGAGAAATAATAATGTGAACTAGTATTAAAGAGATGTACAAAATAGGTACAAAGATGTTATACTAAAGTTCAAATAATTGGAGACAAAGAAAAAGGCATTTAGACAAGGAGAATACTTTTCATGGTAGGTGAACAAAAAAGTCTCTAATTTTTTTTATTTTTTATTTTTTATTTTTATTTATTTTTATCTATTTTACAATTGAAGACCTACACATAAGCAAGAAAGGATGAATGTTGGATGAAAGAATTGAATTAAGAACACAAATACTTGGATTGAAGGATAAGTAGAGACTTTTAAGAAAATAATTTCATCATTTTATATTCTTTCCAATTATAATCATATAGGTAGTTGTACTAGATTAGTTGGTAGGATGTAACATGCCACCTTTTTAAGGATATGCATGCTTCAAATAATCCAAGGTCTATGAAATATGTAACTTATAGATATGATAATGTTTTTAAGATTTACTAATTTTAAAAAATAGATTTCTTAAAACATGGACTAGAATTTTCATGAATTTAATAATATTGGTCATACAAACAAATTTAGACTAAATTTCTCAAACTTCAATGAATTTAAAGTTGGGTTTTCTGTTCTTCACAATTGTAAATAAGATGGAAACTTGAAATTAAATACAAAATATTTATAAAATATATATGTGTTCTATATCTAAAAATAACTTTGTAAAGTTCAATTCCTTTGTAAGATTGGCCTCAATTGTGTAATATTAATTAATTGGATGATTAAGGGTATTTTTCAAAATTATAAATTTAGTAAGATTTGTCCATATTATATAATAAAAATGTGCAATTTATGAAATCATAAAGATGTTTTTTAAAAATCTAGTATCTCTATTGACAAAAACACTTTATGTCATAATATGATGAAAGAGAAAAGAACACATTGAACTTTTCAAGATAATTTAATTCTAGTATCTAGATTTCTTAAAGAGACTTAAGAAAATCAATAATCCATATAGCTTGGGGAATACAATATTTACTAAAGAATTTTATATACTCTACATAATTTGGTTGCGGAGATAAACTTCACTATTTTAGGAATTTGAATTAGCATCATAGTTCTAGGACTCTTGAGGGGTTTTCGAGTCCTCGCAAGTCCTGACTCAAGTGACCCTAGCCAAGTCCTAGGAGCTTGGGACTCTCTATGAACTCCTCTAGGTGAGACTCACTAGAAACTGGTTTTTCTCTGAGTTTTTGTCATGTCTAGCCGAGTTTGTTTTTAATTTTCTGTCGAGTCCTAAGCCAAGTAAGCCTTGTCGAGTCCGCGCCAAATTTGAGTCTTGTTTCTATGATTATTATAAAAGAAAAAATACATTCAAAATCTTTATGTTTTATAAATTATTTAAATGCGAAACATCTATTTATAAATATGTTCGAAAACCATGCAATTGTATTCTTGAGCACAGGCAAATATTAAACATATTTTGCAAAATAGAAAAAAAGTGTAATTGTAAGCAAAATTATATCTATTATTGTAGAAACAAAAACCTATCAAACTATTCACTACAACATCATCTTTTATCCATAATAAAATAATTAATATTATGGTACATAATTTTAAAAACTAAATACAAAATTAAAACTATAATTAGAATTATTTTTACAAAAATTAAGATGTTTTATAACTATTTAAAAAAATCTGTCAAAATCTCAAGATTGAATCAAAACTCAAGTTCCCATGATAACATATTTTATCGGCACATGACCATGTTAAAAGTATATTCTATAGAGTTGAGAGCCTTTCAACACTTACTCTTGTGTGTCTAATTGTTTGTATCGGGTGAAAGCAATGGGTTTTCTGGGGACATGACTGCGCGTGGAATTGGACAGTCGGTGAAATATGCCAAACAAATCAAAGATGCCTTCACTGCTGTCTATTGTCATGCCTTTACGTTTATTAGTAATACCGACTGTACGTCGTTTGGACAATTATCAAACTAAGTTTATAATAAGGAATCCATATTCTCTATTGGCTGCAGTCTACCATTTTTAAGATTTAAATTCTATACAGACAGTGAGAGGATGGAAAGATTTCATTATTCAAAGCTGAGAATTCACGTGGTGACCTGGAATCATTTGCGACGTAGAAAATGGTAGTCAAATCAATCCTTAGATAGCAGACTGATATTCATCGATTATGTCGAGTTAGATATATGTCTAGTTCAATGTGGTTCCAAATTCTTTGCAACAAGGAAATAGTTAATCACAAATAAGTACAATGAGAAATTCAAGATGAAGCACAATATTATTAAATATCAATATTAAATGGAAATTACGGATCCAAATCCTTGGCATCAAAATATTTTCACTACTATCCAGATTGCACTACCATACATTTTTACCATTGCCATAGTTTCCATTTACAATTAACTTTCTTGATATATTCCTTACCACAAGCCTCTTTCCTTAATTCATTGTGCCACTTTTAGAGCCAACAACCATGTTTACAGCAACATAGTCAAATCTTGATATAAGATAGGCCTAACCTCTATGTTATATGTGTTATGAAGGTATAACCCAATGTGATACATCAAGATGGAAATGCAGAATGTGTAATATAATCTAAATATACATTCCAAAATTGCAGCTAATCCTAGAAAACAGAATATGGATGTAGCTAGAAAAGAGAAGAATTTTTTTAGATATAATAAAATAGAGAAACACAAGAATAGTGAATAAAATGAAATTCTATTTATTTACAATTGAAAAATGCATGATTTATACAAAGGTTAGCAATTAGAAAAGAAGATATTATAGATGAAATGAAGGAAGAAGTGTATAGAGTAAATACATGGTCCTCAATGGTTTGCTTAAATCAAACAAACCATGTAACCTAAGTTTTCCATAGGTCATGGAGAATACAAGAAGTTTGTTGCCCGCCTAATGAAAGAAAAGAGGAAAGAGTGAAAACTTAGTGGGAACAAAAACACCCTAAAATTTACACTAACAATGCATTGTAGATAGTTTGTTATAGTGTCCTTCACCCCTAGAAGATCTCATAGAAAGTTAAAAGGATGAGACAATATACCCCTCTAAAATGTGTAGTCAATGGTGGATGCCTCCCTTTATGGAAAAAAACCCCAAAGATGTATGCAATATATCTTTCCATTTATGAAATGAATATGCAGGAAGAAAACTCAAAATTAATGACGTCTTTGAACTCTTCTCAGTGGTCTCCATGTCATTTCTAAAATTTGTCATAATGAAATAAGGTACTCTTGAAGATGACAATCTAGAATTTCCTAGAAACTAGTGGTAAACACAATCAAAATAGTCAAGTATCCTCTATGAAGGAAAGGAGATCTCCTCAACTTATTGTGCAAAATTACCCACACTCATATCAAAATGTGAGGCATGATAAGTAAGAGAATGGAATAGATGATCAAAATATTCACTAGCAACAATAGAAGAAGAGTCATCCTCATCAAAGACAAGATGTATGCAATCTAGAGTGTCATCTAGATCTTAAATGAGCGACACTAAAAACAAAGAAGAGATGTTTGGTAGAAATTAATCCCAATTAACTGATTCTAGAAGACATAAATTATCATGCCACAAAGAATAATTGAAATATTTCAATGAAGCAACTCTTAACTCTAAAGAAGCAATAGGTATAGATGGGTTTCCAATATACAAATCATCCAAGGAGGATGTGTCAACACAAGATGGGGTAATAAAAGCCTCAAAATTATCTACAAGAGCCTATTTATTTAAGAAAACATTACTTTTATATAAAGATCCAATGCCTCTATACAATTTCTAGATGATAGTTCAAGCAATGAAAGTGCACTCAATGTACTTTATGTGATGTAAAGTATCTCTATAAATACTAGTACATATTATTCAATAGACCACATCATTAATGTTAAACCAACATCATTTTTTTCATAGTCACTTGGCTCAGAAGCAAGTCCAAGGAGATAAGGTAGTAGATCTTGCTTAAGGGTTTATATGAATAATTTTGTGTTGTCATTATGGCAACAAAGTCATATGAAGTTTTGACAAGTAAGTTCACAAACTTTGAAGATCAAAATTTGGCTAAGTATAGAAGACAAAATAGAACAAAGATTGTAGATGATCAGAGCGCCAACACACGTGCGTACAATTGAGTTAGACTATGTGCCTTTATAATTAAGCATTATTATATGTTATTCAGCTTAGTCTATACACGCATGGTAAGATATAACAGTACTGAGAAGTTACAACAAGTTCAAGTGCCACTAGTAGTTCAAAAAACAAATCATGAAGCCGACTTCAAATTTTGATTACTGTATAATATTTTATTTTGTAATGTCCATGCACCTATTGTAATATGTTTGTAATTATGTCTTTAACACTCATGTAAACACGCTTAAGCCAATTCATTTGGAAGCATTGTGTATGTTGTTTTTGGGCCAACTAAGGTCTTGTTTTCGGTCTTGTCTATTTAGGCATGTATATATACTTAACATGCAATTTTGTATTAAGTGTGAGTGGAAAATATGCAGAAAAGATATCCAAAAGAACAATATAAACAAACTAGTATGAGATAGATCTCCTTAAAACATTAGAGAATCAACGCATAAATAGAATTGATCAGACAACAGTGTCATAACAGCAATTCATCTTTTGATATAGTGTATATCTTTTATCTGAAGGTTGTAGCCTTCATCATATTGGGCAATGAGATCTGGTAGTGAGGCATTCACCTTTAACATGGTTTTGTAAAGACTCCTAATAGGATCATTGTACTTTCATTGTAAATACTTCTCCTAATAGGGCAAAGGAACTCTAAGAAGTTCATAAGACTAGTACAATCATTTGTGGGTACTAATTCCCACCGGGGTTTTCCTATGATCAAGGTTTCCCCGTAAACATATCTTGTGTTATATGTCATTCTGTTATGCTTCATTTTTTATCTATTTGATTTAAGTTTCAAGTTGTTGAAATAAATATAATTGACAAACAATGATTCACNTCCCCCCCCCCCCCCCCCCCCTCAGTGTTTCTAACAATTGGTATCAGAGCTCTAGTCCTCTGAAAGAAATTTTAACCACTTGAGGAGATCAAGGATTCAACAGAAGTGAAACATCTAAAAAAGAATCTTGAAGCAGCCCTTGATGATCTTGATGAATCTGAAAAATAAAATGAAGAACTAAAGGGTATGTGTAGGATCATGGTATGCCAAACAGGTCCTTAAGTGGCAATGAATATTTAGAAAATCAGTGTTAGACAAGTTCATGTAAAAATTTGAACAAGTTATCAATATTATCTCAAAACTATGTAAAAAGAGAATATATAGAAAATTGATTGTAGCTTATAGGCTACTAGCCCTTTTTTGAAAAACAATTATTCTATATGGTAAAAAATTTAAATTTCATTGCGGTAGTATGAAAATTTTAGGAAAAAGATAAGAAGTAGGTGTATGTATGACCGCCTTAAACACAATCAAATGATAATATTTTTTTACAAGATTATAGATATAAGTATTAGACTCATGTCTGGATGTGACACATATTTTTTGGTAATTTTTTTCTAATTAAATGATTAATTATGATTTTTCTACTACAACCTTTACAGAGTAAACAAAATCTCGTGTCTGACCACCTTAACTTAGTCTAAACTTCATCAAATTGAAATCTTTTAATTTTTTTATTATAGTAGGTAAATCATAGAATGTGACTCATGTTTTTTATTTCAAAAATATTATACCATTTGAAATTTATAGCTATTTTTCAATCAGTGTATCAACCATGACTAAAAAGATAAAAAGTATGTGTATGTCTGACCACCTTAAACACAATCAAATGATAATATATTTTTACAAAATTCTATAGATAAGTATTAGGCTCATGTCCAGATGTCACACATATTTTTGTGTAATTTATTTCCAAGTAAATAATTAATTATGATTTTTATTCTAGAACTTTTCCAAAATATAAAAGCTCTCGTGTCTGGCCACCTTAACTTAGTCTAAACTTCATCAAATTGATTTTTTTTCTCTTTTTTTATTGTGTTAGGTCAAGAATAGAATGTGACATATGTTGGATATTTAAAAAAATGTTATACCATTTGAAAGTTATAGTTGTTTTTCAATCAGTCTACCAATCAAGAATTCTTTTCACATTGCCATTTTCTGGCGTACCATGATCCTGCACATACCCTAAAACTAAAATTTGATGGCTCCCAAATTCTTATCAAAAAATTAAGAAAAGATTTGAAAGATTGCTCTACGAATGATTTGGGAAAAATGGTCAAAAAGTTGAATGAAGAAAACATGTCTCTGAAGGAGAAGATTGAAGATCTAAATGAACAATTAATAGATAGCCTAACAACTATTGAAGATAAGATCAAAGAAAGTAAACAATTAGATGAAGAACTTATGCAAGAAAATATGAAGATCTTGGAGTTGAAAAACATCAATAAAAAGATAGAATCTGAATTGACAGAAGCAAAGAATCATATTGAAAAACTACACACAAGTTCTAATCTAATTCAATCAAAACTCTATGCACAAAAGTTAAGAGGTGATACTACTAGTGTTGGATACAGTGTAGCACAAAGTGAAACCAATAAAATACAATAAAGTAATAAAGTACAAGAAAAATCTACAAAAGTAAAGGCTATTGAGAATCTTACAGAAGCTAGAGTAGAATCATCTAAAGATGAACACAAGATAGTTAACACAACTTTTTATGCCTGTAACAAGCATCGACATTTGGAAAGAGATTGTAAAGAGGTAATACCCTTCAATGGCTATTGTTATTCCTGTAATAAATTTGATCATAAGGCTCTACATTGCTGAACTAGTCAGAAAAGTCAATCACAATAGAACCAAAGAAATCTGACTCAATACAATCAAAGAAATCAACCTTAGAGAAACTATCAAAACATTACATGTCAGATATTTAATTATAATGGACACACAACCAATAAGTACAACATGGTAAACAATATCAATAGACCTCCAATCATTTTTCACTCATGTAACAAAGCTTTACATATCTAAAAATTGTGCAGATCCAGAACACAAAGAAAAGAAAAGCCTAAAGGATCACTATTTGAAGAATTTGGAGAAGTCAAGTTTGTAAAATCTAGAGAAGATTCAAGTAAAATATTGGTTGAAGTAAAGAAATATGATGATGATAACAAGGTAGTAGACGCATCCATAGTGGACGCAACTTCTACTTTTGGTTAGACTACCCTCATGGTCTTAGGGGGAGCTATTCAAGCTCTAAACCTCTGCATGGTTGGTATACTCACCTCTGAGTATGCACCTATGGATTCATGTATTTGGTCATGAATTGAGATAGTATGCATGGATGTACAACTTGTACTTTAACAAAAACAAAGATTGAAATTCTCAATGGAAACTGCATTATGACAACAAGCATTAAATGTAGTAACTTATAAAAATATTAGTAAAAGATCTTATATCTTCACTTTGCATTTGAGATTGAGCATTCAGAGAGCACAAGAGAGATAAGCATTAAAGTGTTGAAGGATAACCGTTGTTTGGTTAGAAAAATGAGTTGAATTTGAAATAGAATCCTAGCATGGACGTGTCATTTTAGAACTCCAATAAAACCCTACTTAAGAAATCAACAAGTAAGTATGGAAACCCCTGTAGTCTTTGACATCACTAAAAGGAAGAAATTCATGTTCCAAAACCATCCTTTCAAGTCAGTGATAGATGATGTAGAAGGGGCATTCTCTAAGACACCATTAGGAGTCGTACATGTAGAGGACATACACGCTTAGATCTACTGTAAGAAGGAGACTATGGGTGACAACAACATAAAAACACTCATGGCATCAATGATGAAACATAATTACTCAAACTAGATTACTCATTCAAGGATGAATACTCACATTTCACTGATAACCCTATTTTTGAGTATACAAATGTGCATGAGTTCTATGAACCAGAATGGGTTAAATCTCTACTCAGTAGGATTCATGATGATATGTTTTGGATTGGTGAACTTCTTGTCTGCATTACTACTAACCTCATTCATGAGATGACCAGACTCTCTAAGGTTGGACCTGTTCTTCCCACTAGAAAGGTTGTCAAGAAATAGGTTGAGCAGGCATGCTTATCTAGAAGCAATAGGCATAGGATGACTGTTGATCCCATTATGGAGAAAGACATCAAAATTAACACCATGATACTTGGTTACAAGTTTTAGCACACAAGTATACTTAATAGTGTATCCGTAGCTACATTTATGGTAGCAATAAGGATGGCAAGAGATAACACACAATAAAATCTTTGTGAGATATTGTGCGCTCAACTAATTTAGATCATTAAATCTATCAAGTATGACAAAAGAAGAATATTTGGATATGGCTCTTTGATTATATACTTATACTTCCACATTGTTGGTAAGGTCTCTAATCTTTACCTAGACATGAGCAAACCTACTTTATCTCAAATTTACTTAAAAGATACATAAGAAAGTAGTGTAAAGGACTCTATGGATATGGAGATCAAAACATTTAGGATCAAGATGCATAAGAGGTTTAGAATACTAGAGAAGATAGTTGAGAAATACAAGGACACCATATGCTTCATGGTGGAAACTGACTGTACTTGCATGGAAGCAGTTGAGCCAAGAACCAAATGGATTCATCCACTTGGTTATGATGTAGAAGAACATGTTTTGGAAGGATATACAGAAGTTCTTTTATCTGTGCCTAAAGATCCAAAAGATCCTAGATGGGGTACATACAGAGAGAAGACAAATCAAGTTGATTTTGTCCTATACAGTGCAGACAATAAGAGGAAGGCATCAAGGATTATATCCAACATCCTGAAAGTTCATGGTGTGACCCAAGAAGACCTAGATAAAGCTAGGGAAGCTAAGATTACAAGAGAACTTAAGAAAACATGTGTAGAAATAAAAATAGAGAAATCAAATGATATCCACAAAAAGAAAAAGAAGAAGTCTGATGAGAGTACATCTACGCCCTCTACTACTATTGACCTGTAATCCTCTCAACCTTTGGTACCAAGAAAGATAACTAGAAGAAGGGAGCAGGTTGCCATAGGTCACCTATCCTCAAGGACAACACGGAGCAAAGTAAAGAATACTCAAGCCCCTCTTGAGGTATGATTTAGACCTAGTCTTGAGATCTTAAGTAACATAATCATTGATGAAGGAAGACTAAATTCAATTTCAAATGTCTATGACAAGTACCAAGAGAGAGATAAATCATAAATACATTTTATGATCATCTCTCATATGATTAAGTTGAAAAGGTCAGTTTTGGAACTCAAGATAGTCATACTAGATAAAGTATGGAACATACTATACTTATTGAAAAGAAAAGCAATAGAAGAAGATATGAGGATTAGAGAGGAAACATTAGATAATATTCTCCCTGTGTGCTCACATAATGAGAAGACAATACTGTTAGATTTGGTAAAACCTCATCTAAGAACCAAAACAAGAACTCTTCACATTATAAACAAAGAGTATGAATTGGTTGGTAAAGAGACTAAAAGAGCATTCAAACAAGCGTTTTTGGATAGACACATGTATCCATCAACGATGCCTACAATAAAAGTGACTCAAGTTCCTTCTAAACAAGAAAAAGAACCAAAGATTCTTAATGTGCCTATGACAGGTCCATAGGATTTGGCCCCCAAATATCCATCACCCTCTGACATAATCAAAGATTCCAATGAAACCATTGTGATCAATGATGTTAAGATAACAATTACAGCTTCAGATAATGACTTGAACAAATTTGAAAAAGCATTTTTCAGCACTAAAAAAGCAAAGAAGGTATGCTTTGATAATACTCCCTTGAAACAAGACGAGTTTATTTCTAAAGATTCAAAAAATTTGAATGATGAAGAAGATAATCAATCCAATGAACCACCTTCTATGGAGATCCCAGTGAAAAGTGAATGTATGGATGTTAGTCAAAATGCTATATTCACTCCATCTATCAAACCATCAATATCATTGTTGTCAAGTTTGACCCCTGAATCAACAAACCCAGATGCATGGGGAGAAGAAGACTTGATCAAAATTAGTGTATTAGCCATGGATAAAGCCAAAGAGAAACAAGTTATGAGAAATTATCTCTGTCTTTAGTCAGTAAACATTTTGAATAAACTATTTCCAATAGAGAAGAACATGGAAAATATTCAGTCAGTTGATGATGTCGATAGCATCTTGACAAGCTTCAAAGAAAACTTCACAAGTCTAGTAGATTCAGCTATTAAAATTGTAGAGGATGAGTAAAAAAAGGGAATATTGGATGAACTGATAAATAACTTCTCATTAGACCTCATCTCATTGAAGATTGGTCAAACAAGTCTGAAAGAGTCAGCAAAAAAAGGCAGGAAGGTGATAGGTAACTGTATGGATAGAGGCAAATTCACTTCTAAGCAAATAAAAAATATTGAGGAAGAAGACATCTTGGTTGAAAACATAAGGAAATCAGTTGAAACATCCTCCCAAGACATCAATATTTGCAACAATATCTATCAAGGGTAGATAGATAGGATAGAAAAAGCCAAGATAGAGATCAGCAAGATAAGGACCAGGCAAACCCAACTGAGAAATGTACTTGAACCCTCCTTAGTTGTATTAAATGAGAACATCAAATAGATTGATGCAACTATTGTCACATATGATCAATGCCCCTGCATGGATCTTACAAAAATGGAGAAGCTCACATATGCATTATGCGCTCATCTTCAGATCGTTGATGCACGCAAATCATTTGGGCAGAAAGAAATAAAAAATCTTTAAATTGCATACCCAGATGTGTACTCAGAGTAAGTACTTAGGACTTTAATTTTTGGCACCTTTGTCATTAATGTCAAAGGGGGAGTAGTATATATAAAGGAGTATGGTGTATATAGCCGAAGATATGATGTAAAACTAACTTGCAACTTGTTCTATTGTCAAATCAAAGTTTAGTAACTTGGCCACATTCCTTTGTTGCCATTAATGACAAAGGGTGAGATTGTTGGAAAGTTGAAACTTAGGGTTTATATGAATAATTTTGTGTTTTCATTATGGCAAAAAATTCATATGAATTTTTAACAAGTAAGTTCACAAACTTTTAAGATCAAAATTTGGCTAAGTATAGAAGACAAGACAGAATAGAGATATGCAGTTGATCTGAGCACTAGCACACGTGTACAATTGAGTAAGAATATGTGCCTTTATATTTAAGCTTTATGATATGTTATTAATCTTATTCTATACACGCATGGTAAGATATAACAGTACGGAAAAGTTACAGCAAGTTCAAGTGCCACTAGCAATTCAAAAAGCAAAGCACGAAGCCGACTTCAGATTTTGATTAGTGTATAATATTTTTTTGTAATGGCCATGCACCTATTGTAATATTTTTTTAATTATTTCTTTAACACTCATGTAAAGATGCTTAAGGCAATTCATTTGGAAGCTTTGTGTATGTTGTTTTTGGGCCGACTAAGGTCTTGTTTTCGACTGTGTCTATTAAGGAATGTATATATACTTAGCATGCAATTTTGTATTAAGTGTGAGTGGAAAATATGTAGAAAAGATATCAAGAATAATAGTATAAACAAATCAGTATGCGATAGAGATCATTAAGAGATTAGAGCATCAACACATAAACGGAACTAATCAGACAACAGTGTCATAACAATAATTCATCTTTTGATATAGTGTATATCTGTTATATGAAGGTTGTAGCCTTCATCTTATTGGGAAGTGAGCTTTGGTAGTGAGCCATTCACCTTTAACAGGGTTTTTTAAAGAATCCTAATAGGGTCACTGTACTTTCATTATAATGACTACTCCTAACAGGGCAAAGGAACTCTAGCAAGCTCATAAGAATAGTACAATCATTTGTGGGTACTAATTCCCACTGGGGATTTCCTCTGATCAAGGTTTCCCTGTAAACATATCTTGTGTTATGTGTGATTGTGTTATGCTTCATTTTTTATCTATTTGATTTAAGTTTCAAGTTTTTGAAATAAATATAATTGACAAACACTGATTCACCCCCCTCCCCTCTAAGTGTTTCTAACAAAATGGTCATTGAAGTTAGCTTGGAAATAAAAGGATGAAAACTATTATCAAGAGACATGATTAAAACCCATATAAAATAAACCTTATTTTAATTTGTGAATAAATAAAAAATTAAGAAAACCCATAAGACAATCTAAATTTCATTCATTCTAATTAATACCATGTAAAAGTTTGAGGAGAGCCTACAAAGTAATAGAAATTACATTCTTTCTAATAACTCTAATTTTCAATACCTACAAAATATTTTTCATGTTGCTCCTCCCTCGATCTAGTGTTCTCCCATACCATGCAAAAATTGTGTATTATATAGTAAAATAGAGTATAGATTTGGCTAAAAGAGAGAATAAAAGTTTTTAGATAAAAAAGTAGACCTATGAATAAAATAAAATCCTAGTCTTTTAAAATTGCAAAATAGAATATTTATACAAATGTTAACTACTGCAAAAGACAAAAATATCAAGGAAAGGAAGCAACATGCATAAAGACTAAAAACACAATCTTCTTGGTTAGTTTAACTCAAATAGAGCATGGAACACAAGCTCTCCATATATCACAAACCAAATGTAGGATGTTAGTTGCACTAACATATATAAAATGAAGTACCCATGTTTTAATGTAATACCATGTGCGATAATCACTCAAAACCTAAATTCACAATATATATATAAGTATTTTATGCATTGCATTTTTATAATCTAAGCATAGAAGTACACATCACATACACATGGGTAATCACATTAATAATTTTAATATCATATTTATGTAATATTCAACCATAATCTTCTTCAATCATGATCACGTGTATTTCAGCACATATATTCCTTCTATTTTACATCTTATTTTAAGATATATACCAATTTTATATCTTAGTTATATTATTTTATATTTAAGGCTATTTAAGTGTTAGAACATATATTCATCCAAAAGTATCTCAAAGGACATGTGTTCTATCATAAATATTTGAATCTATCTCTCTAGTAATTAAACTGAAATATTTTGTTATGGAATCACAATACCTCTAGTTTAGTGTGTGTTGCCTCAATTTTTTTATAATGTTTTAATATCGCATAATCTTTATGTATATATCTAGAAGATGTACTCTCATTTATTTTAGAACAAAATAATCTGTTATAAGAGAATAAAATATATGCACATACAATATTATTTTAGAACTACCTATATACACAATTTTTTTCCTTAGGTCTTAAATGTTATATCATCCTCAAGAAGACGCTTTCAAATTATTTAATTTCATCTCTCTTCTATATTTTACTAGTTTCACCTAAAATTTATATTCTAAAATTTTCTTCAACCTAGGTCTTCAATGGTATTGCAATTGCTTCTTCTAGTCGCCTTCACCCTCATCGAGAAACCATGTCTTTTGTTGTGGTTTTTCATTATTTGCACATTAATTTATTTGGAATCTTTATGGTGTAGAGGATAGGGTAGTGTGCTCTTGACAGTTTGATGAATAGGCCTTATAAGAAAAATACAAGGTTCAAAACACCCTCCCCAAATGAATTCAAAATGAGATTTCCAACCAACAACTTGACTCAAGGCTTCTAATGTCAAATGAGAATTAATTCAACCAATTTTAGAAGGAATTAACTAGTTCTGATTAAGCAAAAATAGGTTTTATAAGGACCTAAAACCTTTGAACAAAGTTTTACAAATATTCAATAGAGATCAACAATAGCTATGCCAAAGCACGAATAAAGGAAAGCAAAAATACTAGCCAGCAGACTTCCTAACTAAACAAATCCCCACTGGTAAAAAAGAAAAGACAGGGATAGAAAAAAAGACAAGCCCATAAAAATACAAATACTGCCATCCCCTAAGTCCTGGGCCTGAATGACCATGATCTGCATTCTTTATCCTCGTTTGGACTCAGCTTCTTTGTGCTTTCCCTTGTGCGAGTACCAAGTCCAGTATTCTCCTTCACCTATTTTCCATCCTTTTTCTCCTCTATCCTACTTGATTTTATCCATCAAGATCTTCGCATGTCTAGTATAGACTTTGAGGCTATGCAGGCATTTCTCTCTTATATTACGCATTATTTCCTCAATTTTTTTGCTTTTCCTTGCATTGTCTTCTTTCTCTTCCTTTTCATTGATGTCCTTCAGCTGTTTCTCCAACTTTCCAAATTTGTTCACAATTTCCACCTAGACTTCTGAGTTAGCAACCACCTCTTTTATTTCATCCAGGAAAACAAAAGCAGGCTTCTCACCAATGCTAATGCTTTTTATGAGATTAATCTCTACCCTCATACAATCTATTTCAGTTTTCATATTAGCATTGTCATCTAACATATTACCCACCATGCAAGTGAAATCCGCCAAAAATTCCTTGCTTTTCTTAACATCTTCAGGCACAAAATATTTACCTATATCCTCATTTTTGTGGGAATGATTTTCCTCATCTCCTGTTTCCTCTTTTTTGGTTCTTTTTTCATGATCTTCCTTCATCTTTTCATCCTCCTTCTTCTCATTAGTCTTTATTTTCTTTGTGGGATTTTGGTCCTCTTTCTTGCCATCTTCATCGTTCTCTCAGTTTTTATCCCTATCATCTTCCCCGAGGTCAATATCGGTATTCATCTCCTTCTCCATCCAATCCTCCCATCTGAGGAAAGCACAATTCTCCTCTTATAATGGTTTTTACCTTTCCATTTGTTCTTAATTTTTTCTATCACTTCTACCCATTTCCTTTTATTAGTCTCTTTTTTCTCTTTATCCTCCTTCTCTTCATCCTCTATTTTCTTCTCGGTTTCTATTTCCTTCGCCAAAGTCTTCTTTGTAGTAGAAATTTTTTTCTTCTCTTTTTTCTTACTCATTTTACTCCCCTCTCATTTATCTTCATCAGTCTCCTTATCTGTATCAAATCCCTCCATAAAGGGCTTCTTCTGGTTTTTCTTAGATGAGGAACCCTTCTTAGTAGAATTTTTAGGGGTTTTGTATCCCTTAGATTCTTCATCATTATCCTTTGTTTCTTCCTCATACATGCTATCATCCTCATCTCCTTCTGTTTCTTCCTCATCCCTTTAATTCTTTTTTAACAAAGGTCTTTTGACCTTCTTATTTTTCAGAACATCATAGATTAACAACATTAGACCCTAGTAAGAGGCATGATCACCCTTCGAATCTTTCTGCACACTACTAATTGTAAAATCTAGATAACTAAGAAAATAAAAGGGCAAGCTAACTTTCACATTATGTCTGAAATGATTCAATAGCATAAAATGATGACCATAAGCTTGGGTAAACCTATCGTCAAGAATTATATAGCTGATAACAACATAAAGAACTTACATCCAAGACCTAGAAATCATCTTTGGGCTATGCTAGGAAGTATCCATTTTGTTCAGTCTGTCCTTCTCTTCTTTAGACTCCAGGAATATCTCCCAAGCTTTATCAGAAATAGCTCCGTCTCTGTAAAACTTGAGACCCTCTATACCCATCCTAGTAGCCTCAAAAATTATCTCCTCTGTAACTTCCATATACTGGTTTCCCACCATTACCTTACCATGTTTCTAGGTCTTAGAAAAAATCCTTGAAAAAGTAGGGTTTCGGCCATGAAGCCTTTCCAGAAACTCTGCCATCCCTCCCTCCTTAAGACTCTTCCAAACTTTATTCATTTCTCTCCACTCATCACAATTTACATTTTCTACACTCTTTTTACTTCCACCGAGCTTAGCTCTCTGGTTTGAATTCTTGTTTCTACAATAACTCTTAAGAATGTCATTAAGAATACCACACCTTTCTCTCAAAAAACCCAAATTCACCTAGATTTTGTGCCACAACCAACTTTTAATCACCACTAATTACTTTCTCCTTAGATAGTAATTATGACAAGTCACTTCCGATTTAAAAGAATTTTTTAAACTTACCATTTATGACCTTTTTCTGTCTACTCCGCAAACGGTCACCATCCAATAATGATTTAGCTTGATAAGGCATGTCTTTTCCATCATCCCATTGTGTCACCACCTCTAGTTTATATGCCATGTTGGCTTCCCAGTGAGCTACACCATTAGTCTCTCAAAATTTATGAGAAACCATACACTTTTCAAAAGAATGGATTATTGTTTTTTCTTTTTGCATTATGTTATAAATACACCACGAGGCGAGAGTTTCATTATTAAGGAATTTGATAATATTGAGAGAATCTCCCTCTAACCAAACCTTATTACAAACTTTCTCCTTAGCCAAGATAATTCCTTGAAGGGAAGCTTTTTCCTCAGCATTATGATTAGTTTGGAAGCCAATAGGGATAGCTTTAATACCCTTGCAAGTTCCTTGTTCATCTCTTATGACAATCCCACATCTAGCCACCATCGAGTTACCCTTAGAGGCCCCATAGAAGTTGAATTTGATCCATCCACTAGGAGGGTAGTCCCATCATGCTTCCTCTCTCTTATCTTTATTACTTTGTTTCCTGAAGTTTCCTTTTATTTTCAAGTTATTGAAGAAGGCAATATCCTCCCCATTTAGAGGTTCCACAAGTTTGTCCTTTAATAGTAAATTTTCTTTGATAGTTCTCTTAATCCTATGGAAGACCTCCTTTTCACTAGCCTCTTTGTTTCAAAAGAATCTCTCACTTCTATCTTTACACACTCCCCAACAGACATAGGAGAGGACAAACTTCCACACCTTGACCACAGATTCATTGTTTGAAGGATGGCACCAGGATTTAAAAAGACTAATCATATCCTCAAGCAAAACCCACACCATGTTAAGAATTTGTAGGAAGTATTCCCAAATCACCCTAGTATAGGGACAATGAATAATCATATGATCCACACTTTCCTCATCCTAATTACAAAGGTATTACCTGTTCACAGTTATCATACCTCTTTTTCTAAAGTTGTCATTAGTTAAAACCTTGTTTTGCATCAATATCTAGAAAAAGACATTGATCTTTGGGGTGAGATCCTTAATCCAAGATTTTTCCCAACATGGATCATTAAGATCCTCAAACTCCTAGTGATACAAAGAAGAAATAGTTAAATCCCCATTCAGACTATACTTCCATATGAGCCTATCTTCCTCCTCAATCAAAATAGTAGAATTTAGAATTTTGTTGAGCTATCCAATAGAATTGTCAATAACTGTCAGAGCTCTCCAGTGATCCTGGTCCTAGTAGTCTTCCACTTTCCTCCCAAATCTAATTTTTCACTGGTTATCAAATTCCTTCCATCCAGGGCATTAATTCAGGGGGTTTTGTAATATCCACTCATCTTCCCAAAATAGAACATTTCTGCCATTTCCAACCTTCCATTTGAATCATTTTCTTATAATTTATTTGTTTTTCATAGCATTTTTCCATATAAAAGATCCTCCACCTTCCCTATCCCTATCCAAAAGGTATCTAGGTTAGGATGATCTTTATTGTATTTATTATCCCAAATAAGAGTCCATTCTCCCTAGAATTGTAGTATCTCCAAATAAGTTTGGCAAGGAGGTGGCCATTAAGATTTATGATTTTGCGTAGCCCAAGACCCCCTTTGTTAATAGGAAGATACACCTTCTCCTAGGAAATAAGAGCTATCCTCTTTTTTTTCTCCATAACTATCCACAGAAATGTTTTCTTAATATTTTCAATTACTTCTCCAAACCTTTTATGGATTTTAAAGATACTAAGAGCATAAAGAGAAAGACCTTGGAGTGTGGATCTCAAAATTTGAATCTTTCCAACTTGACTAAGTAACATACCCTTCCATCCAGCCATTTTACTATGGTATATATCTACTAAGTAACTCTAGAAGGTTTCAGGGGGTTCCAAACAAAGAGGGAGACCAAGGTAGGTTCTAGGGAGAGTTCCCATATCGCAGCCCAAAATCCTCATAATTCTTGTCTTTCTTTTCTCAGGAACATTAAAGAGAAACACAAAACTCTTTCCCCAATTAATAGTCTTTCCACAAGCTATCCCATACTTAGAGAATTTGTTTATGTTGGTATCATTTTTAATAGAAGCTTCACCCATAATGACTGAGTCATCAAAAAGCTACTGATGGGAACAATCTTGATTGGTTGAAGAAATATTTAAACCTTTAATTTCCCCTTTGCAAACCTCATTCTCCATGTACCTACCCAGACATTTAGCCATAATGATAAAGATGATAGTGTTGGAAAGTTTTCTCCTATGGAGTATATGGCTTATTTTGTGTTGTCATTATGGAAACAAAGTCATATGAAGTTTTGATAGTAAACTATGAAGTGAAAATTGACTAGGTGTAGAAGATAGAACATAACTGTGATTCGCAGTCAATCAGAGCATCAGCGCATGTGCGTACGACCACATCGGGATATGTGCATTCAAAATTAAGCTTTATGGTATGTTATTATGATTACCCTATACACGCATGGTACAGAATGGGAGTACGAACAAGTTACATAAGACCAAGTACATCAATAGTTCAGAATACAGAGTATGAAGCCAACTTACTAATTTTGATTAGCATCTAATATTTTGTTATGTAAAGGCTAAGCACCTATTGTAATAAGTTTGTAATTATGTATTAAATATTGTTGTAAACACACTTAAGACATTTTGTTTGGAAGTGTTGTGAATGTTATCTTTGGGCCGACTAAGGTCTCGTTTATAATCGTGTCTATTCATGCATAAAC
>MU224365.1:593040-605612 GCA_018584345.1 Thuja plicata
TATATGTATATATATATGTATATATATATATGTATATATATATATGCAATGTAAAGATATATTTCAAGTGTCAAAGAAATAGTTAGAGAAGATATATAGAAGATCAGTATGAACATATCAGTATGAGATAGACCCCTTAAAGAATATAAGAGCATAAGCGCATAACTGGAACTGATCAAACATCTATGTCACATACAATAGTTCACTCTTAGATATAGTGCATATCTATTCTTAGGAGGTTGTATCCTTCTTTCTCATTGAGCAGTGAGCTCTTGGACAGTGAGTCCTCACCCCTAGTAGGGTTGTTTGTAAAAGACTCCTAATAGGGTCACGCCTTTAACCAGGTCATTCTACTTGCATTGTGAAGACTACTCCTAATAGGGCAAAGTAACTTTAACAAGTTCATTAAACTAGTACAATATTTGTGGGTACTAATTCCCACAGGGGTTTTCCTCTAATCAAGGTTTCCCCGTAATCATATTATGTGTTATAAGATCTTGTGATAAGCTTCAAGTGATATCTAATTGATTTATGTTTAAAGTTCTGAAATTAAGTAATTAGCTAAACACTGATTCACCCCCCCTCTCAGTGTTTCCAACAATTGGTATTAGTGCTCTGGTCCTCTGAAAGAAAAGTTTAACCACTTGAGGACATCACAGTTTTAGTAGAAGCTAAACTTATGAAAAATAATCTTGAAGCAATGCTTGAAGATCTAGATGGATCTAAGAAAGAAAATAAGGAACTTGAACTAAAGGTTGATGGCTCTCAAATGATTATCAAGAAACTAAGAAAAGATCTAAAAGATTGCTCTACAAATGATTTGGGAAAAATGGTCAAGAATCTGAATGAAGAGAACATGTCTTTGAAAGATAAGATAGAAGAATTGAATGATCAATTAACTGATAGCCTAACAACTATTGAAGAGAATGACAAAGAAAATAAATAGTTAGATGAAGAACTCATTCAATCCAATATGAAAATCTTGGAATTGGAAAACATCAAAAATAAGATTGAATCTAAATTATCTGGAGAAAAAGACAAGATTGAAAAACTACACACAAGTTTTGATCTAATTCAATCACAGCTTTATACACAAAAACTAAAAGGTGATACCACTAGTATGGGATACAGTCTATCTCAAATTGAGATCAACTCATTACAAGAAACAAAGGTCAAACAGAATCTTCAAAAGAAAAGAAAACTGAGAATCATGAAGAGACCAAAGTAAAACCACTGAAAGATAAGCACAAGGAAGTCAACCATACTTTCTATGCTTGTAACAAGCATGGACACTTGGAAATAGATTGTAAAAATGTAAGACCCTTCAATGGTTACTATTACTCCTGCAATAAGTTTGGTCATAGGGCTATTCATTTCAAATTAAATCAAAGAAATCAGCCACAACTGAACCAAAGGAATCAAACTCAATTTAATTAGAGAGATCAACCTCAAAGAAACTTGCAGAACATTACATGTCAGATATGTAATCACAATGGATACATAACCAAGCAATGCAACATGATAAATAAAAACATCAGACCTCCTATCATTTGTCACTCATGTGGAAAGGATAGACACATCTCGAGGTCTTGCAGATCAAGAACAAAAGGACAAGAGAATCCTAAGAAGTCTTTGTTTGAAGAATCAGGAGAAGTTGAGTTTGTGGAAGCTAAAGCTAACTCAGATAAAATATGGGTCAAAGTAAAGAAGGATAATGAAGAAAACAAGGTAGTAGATGCATCCTCAATGGACGCACCTTCTACTTCTAGATAGTGGACCCTCATGGTCTTAGGGGGAGCTATTCTAGCTCTGAACCCCTGCATGGCTAGTATACTCACCTCTGAGTATGCACCTATCAATTCATGCATGGGATCATGAATTAAGGTTGTATGCATTCACGCATTACCTTTACTTCATTCAAAACAAAGTTTGAAATTCTCTTTGTAAGCTACTTTACAACAACGAGCATTAAATGCAATTAATCTTTATATAAATTGGCAAAATATCTTAAAAGCCTCACTTTGCATTTGAGATTGAAGTATTCTGAAAGTAGATTAGCATCGAGCTTCAAAGCACTACAACTTAAAGGATTAGTTAGTTTCTGAATGGATTAACAATTGAAATGGAACCCTAGCGGTTGCGTCATTTCAGAATCATTGAGAAACTCTACTTAACCAAGTTGCAAGTAAGTATGGCAACCCCTATTATATTTGACATTGCTGAAAGGGAGAGATTTGTCTTTAAGAAGCATCCATTCAAATACATACTAGATGATGTCAAAGGAGCATTATCTAGGACTCTTCTTGGAGTCATACATGTAGAAGAGATCCATGCATATGTTTATTGCAAGAAGGAAATAGTTGGAGACAATAGCATTACATCTCTCATGCGTTCTATGATGAAACCAGAATATATATTCAAGGATGAATATGTGCATCTCACTAATAACCCTATCTTTGAGTATTCCAAAGTGCATGATTTCTATGATCTAGAATGGGTTAAGATATTATTAAGTAGGTGGTGTAGAGCACCCTAGGGTTTTAGCTCCAGAACCCTAGCAGGTCTAAACAATGTGATCAATGGAGCAGATCACAGTTAGTGATCAGTCCTTGTTATAAACTTTAGCAGTTCTTCACTCTTGTCACAAAGTCGTAGATGCTCAGCAATCAACAGAAAATAGTGAATCACAAACTCATGAGCTAATCGGCACTTAAGTTCTTAAGTGTGCGAGTGAGCGACGAGAGCTCATCGCAGAGTCGCTAGGTGATTAGTAGTTAAGTACAAACAGTGCGCGACAACGCGATGAGAAGGTATCACAGACTTGCGAGTAGATCAGCGGTTAAGGGAAAATTGCCACGATAATGTGACAATAGCTCATCACACAATCGGCGGTCTATCGGCGGTCAGATTGAAACGGGTGTGACAGTGGGATGACCGTGTATCACAAAGTCGCCAGGTACTCAGTAGTTCAGTGAAGACAGTGCGAGTGAGCGATAACCTATGCATCACGGGATTGTAGAAGTAATAGAAAATTAAGTTATAAGTGCGTGAGAGTGCAATGCGCGCTCATTGCATAGCCACAAACTAATCGGCAGCTCATGTTAGAGTGTTGCGGGTACATGATTACGATGCATCGCACAGTCACAAAACAAAAGAAAGCTAAGTTCAAACCTTTGTGAGAGATAAATGAGCATTGTATCGCTTAGTCACAGAGTAAATGTCAGCTCGATAACAAGCATTGCGAGTGCGCGACAAGAGCTCATCACTCAGTCGCAAGGGAATCGGTAGCTCAAGTATAAGGGTTGCGAACGCGTGACAACAGTGCAGCACAAGGTTGCAGAGGAATTGTCAACTCATTTCAAAGTGAGGCGAGTGCACGATGAGCATTGTATCACAAGGTCGCAAATCAAAACATGCATAGTGATTTTAACTTGTGACTATGCGATTAACATTCAAAGCAGTGCAAGTGTCTGACTGAGATGAGAAAGAGTTGAAAAGTCAAATACGACAAAGGAAAAGAGAGAATTCCATGGAGGAAAATGTTGTCCATGTTGATAACCATGCAGAGAGAGAATGATTATGGTTGTAGGAGGAATACGAAGAGCTGAGGCAGTTAGGATTCTTCAGATGGCAGGTAACCTAAAAATGGTTACAAATCAAGAACAGGCCGAGTTATAAAATGGAGGAAAGAACCAATGTAAAGAGGTTGGAGAAGTTAGAGACTGAGTAGACTAGCATAGAAGATTTGAATTTGCATTGTAATTTCTGGTTTTCAATAAAGAGATAGTTTCCTATGTTTCTGTGTGTACTTATTTGTGTGTAAACTTCTGTAGAGTAGGATTTTGAACTCAGTCAAGTATCATGGATGATTTTTGACTATGATAATCCATTCTATTGACTGTGACTGTCAAGAAGCATCCCTCATGTATTTTATTTTTGTTTCTGTGTTTGGGGTTGAAAAGAGGCTAGTCAAGATTGTAGCCAAGTCCTAGGCGAGCCAAATGGTCCGACTAGAGAACTTGTAGGAGAGAGAGATAGAAGGAGAAGAGTGCGTGACTGATTTGATTCAGTCATGGAGAGTAAGATAAGGTGAAGAGTGAAGAAATTTTGGTGGGTAGGGAACCTAGGGAGAGGGAGTATACAAATCCTTCTAGTTAGGGTCTGTGAGTGACCCTAAGAGACTCAAGTGTGAGTCTAGAGGATCCTGAAGGGAATAGGGTCCAAGGTGAGATTCCTAAGAAGGAGTGGGAGTCTAGGATAGTAAGGTGACCTCCCCATTAGATTGGTATCAGAGCCAAGTTAAAGATTTGGGTTTGAAATTCGTAGATGTTTCAAAGTACTAAGGAATCAGTAGGAGAATCAGCCATGGTGAAAAATGTAGAGTTGGCTAAAGAAGTGAATGAGAAGAAGGAGAGGAATAGACTCCTTGAGGAAACTCTAGAGGTAATGAGAAAACAACTAGAGGATATTGCTGATAAAGTGACTGGAGAAGAAAAGAGTTCTAATAAAGGAAAAGTTGTTGCAGAAGAGGATATTATACCAGAACCAGACCCTCCTATGCCAGAAGAACCATTCTTGAAGGCTATCAAGGCACTAGGTGGAAAGGCATTGGACGGAGTACCAGTACTTGTTGGAAAAATGCATTCTAAACTGGTAATGGAATGGATTGAAGGAATGGAGAATCATTTTGATTGTGAAGGAGTGACTGAAGCACACAAAGTGAAAGTCGCTAAGTATAGATTGAGAGGAGCAGCCTTAACTTGGTGGAAATTCATCCAAGAAAAAAGAGAAAAAGAAAGTAAAAATCCTATTGCAAATTGGTAGGCTATGGTGTCAAAGATTAAGGAGAATTATCTCCCTGAAGACTATGAGATTCAGCTTCATAGAAAGAGGCAGAGTTTGAGACAAAAAGATTTGTATGTGGCTGCATATACTGAAGAATTTTAGAAACTATGTTTGAGATCAAGAGTGCAAGAAGAAGAAGCAGTAAAAGTTGCTCGGTATATGGGTGGTTTGAGAGAAAACATTCAAGAAGAGATAAGTTTGTGGGCACCAACCATGGTGCAAAAATGTTTTCAGTTGGAACTGAAGGTAGAGGAAAAGAATAAGAGAAGACAAGAGTCTAATCGTAAGAATAGAGGCAGGGGAAGAGGATTTCACAGAGGTGGATATAAAGGCAGAGATAATGAGTCCAAGACTCAAGAAGATGCAAAACACATGGAGCAAAACCGTCATAATAATGATAACAGAGGAGGCTACTAGAGAGGTATAAATTATAATAATGGAGGTAGAGGAAGGCAAAGTTATGGTGGTAGAGGATCACACTTTGCTGCCATGAAGTGTTAGAATTGTGGAAATTTGGGGCATCCTTCTTATAGGTGTCCAGAGAAGTCCTCATCATCACAAGGAGAAAAGAGAAATACCTATGTCCAAGAAGACCAAGTCAGTTACCCTAATCAAGAGGTGAATCTTGATTCAGAGAAGGGAGAAAACCTCATGTTCCATAGGTTACTGCTGAAGGAACCAAGCAAGGAGGAACCAAAGTAGAGGAGATCTCTGTTTAGAATGAAGTGCAAGATACTTGGCAAAGTATGCAAGGTGATAGTGGATTCTGGCTCTATGGACAACATCATCTTTGAGGAAGCAATCTAGAAACTAAATTTGGTAAGAATTCCATATGACCATCCTTATAGAATTACTTGGTTGAATAAATGTCACAAGGTGTTAGTAAATGAACAAGCTTGGGTAGAGTTTTCCATAGGGGGTTATCAAGATAAGATTCTGTGTGATATACTTCCAATGGATGCATGTCATTTGTTATTGGATAGACCTTGGTAGTATGATAGAGATGTTGTCTATCATGGGAAAAAGAATATGTATACCTTCAAGAAGGATGGAACTACCTTCAAAATACAGTCATTGCTTGATGATGGAGATAATGCAGGAGAGCAGAAATTACTTTTGATGAGTGGCAAGGAGTTCTTGAAAGATTTCGAGGAAGAAGAGATTGGGTTTGCTGTTTTGTTGAAGCCCAAGGAAGAAGAGGAAAAGAAAGCAATTGTGTTGCCTAAAGGAGTCCAAGATGTGCTGGACAAATACAAAGATATTATTAGAGATGGTACACCAGCAAAATTGCCACCACAGAGACCAGTCAGCCATCAAATTGATTTTGTACCAGGAGCTTCACTGCCCAACAAGGCAGCTTATAAGATGACACCAGAGCAGAATAAGGAGATAGCAAGGTAGATCTAGGAGTTGTTGGATCAAGGATTGATAAAGAAGAGTATCAGCCCATGTGCAGTACCAGTGGTACTAGCACCCAAGAAAGGAGGTAAGTGGAGATTGTGTACTGATTCTAGGGAAATAAATAGGATTACAATAAGATATAGATTTCCTATTCCTAGAATTGAAGACTTGATGGATTATTTAGGCAGTGCACAATACTTTTCTAAAATTGATTTAAAAAGTGGATATCACCAAATTCAGATGAAAGAAGGTGATGAATGGAAAACAACCTTTAAAACTAATGAAGGTCTGTATGAATGGTTGGTCATGCCATTCGGGCTAACAAATGTACCAAGTACTTTTATGAGACTGATGAATGAAGTGTTGAAATGTTATATAGGTAACTTTGTAGTAGTTTACCTAGATGATATACTGGTTTACTATAAGAGTAGAGAAGAGAATCTCAAGCACTTGGATATGGTGTTAAGGAGATTGCAAGAAGAGAAACTAGCCATCAATTTGGAGAAGTGTGAGTTTATGAAGAAGGAATTAGTTTACCTTGGTTTTGTGGTGTCACAGCGTAATCTAAAGATGGATGAAGATAAGGTCAAAGCTATTCAGACATGGCCTACACCTAAGACAGGTACTGCTGTAAACATTTTCCATGGTTTGGCTCAGTTTTACAGGAAGTTCATCAAAAACTTTAGTGGAATATGTGCCCCAATGTTGGACACAATAAAGGGTGGAGTGAAAACAAAATTTGTGTGGACAGAAAAGGCTAATGAAGGATTCGAGAAACTGAAGAAAGAGGTAGCCACTAAGCCAGTGTTGGTTCTACCTAGTTTTGAAAAATTGTTCACAGTGGAATGTGATGCAAGTAACATTGCTGTTGGAGCAGTGTTGAGTCAGGAAGGAAGACCTGTTGCCTTTTTTAGTGAAAGGTTAAATGAAGCAAAGACTAGGTATTCTTCCTATGATCTTGAACTATATGCATTAGTGCAAGCACTGAGAAAGTGGAGGCATTATCTATTGCCTAAATAATTTGTAGTTTATACTAACAATCAAGCTTTAAGCTTTATAAACACTCAAGAAAAGCTCAACTTCAGACACATTAAGTGGATGGAATTCCTACAGTCTTATACATTCACCATTAAACATAAGAAAGGTTAGGTGAACAAGGTTGCAGATGCTTTGAGCAGAAGACTGCTGATAGTGCAGGAAATACAGCTGAGAAGCATTGGAGTAGAAGAATTTAAAGATTTGTATGCAGGGGATGAAGATTTTGCAGAAGCATACAAGGTATGCTCTGATTTTGAAAATCATTTTCACAGTGAGTTTTCTAACTAGACTCTGTAGAATGGATTGTTGTTTAGGGACAACCAATTATGTGTTCCAAGGGGTTCCATGAGAGAGAACCTGATACAAGAAAAACAAAATGGATGTTTGAGTGGGCATTTTGGATTGAACAAGACTCTGGAATTAGTAAGTAGATACTATTACTGGCCGAAGATGCAGAAAGATGTGAGGAGATATGTAGAGAAATGCACAATTTGTCAGAAGGCAAAGGGGACCTCTACAAATGCTGGTTTGTATCAACCACTACCCATACTAGATAGGCCTTGGGAATTTTTGAGTATGGATTTTATTGTGGGGTTACCTAGGACAAAGACTAGTTATGATAGAATTTTTTTTGTAGTAGACAGATTCAGTAAAATGAGTCACTTTATACCTTGTAAGACCACAAATGATGCCAGTCATATTGCTCATTTATTTTTCAAGGAAATAGTAAGGATTCATGGTTTGCCAGTAAGCATAGTGTCTGACAGAGATGTCAAATTCATGGGTCATTTTTGGAAGACCTTATGGAGAAGATTGGGAACTAATTTCTCCCACAGTTCTGCCTACCATCCTCAAATAGATGGTCAGACAGAAGTTATCAACAGAGTGCTAGGAAATTTTCTTAGATGCTTAACAAAGGAGTATGGACAAGCCTGGGATCAAGTGTTACCACATGCAGAATTTGCTTATAATGATAGTGTTAATAGGGCTATAGGAAAAATCCCATTTCAGATTGTATATGGGATGCATCCACGTGGAGTTTGTGAACTCAGAGAATTAAAAGGACAGGAAGTGATAAGTGGACATGCTGATGAATTTGCACAGTCTATGAAGGAGATACATGATCGGGTGAAGAGAAATCTGATTGAGTCAAATCAGAGATTGAAAGAGAAGGTAGATGAAGGAAGGAGATAAGTCCAATTTCAAATTGGAGATCTGGTAATGGTACATTTGAACAAAGCCAGATTATAGAAGGGGATTCCTACTAAGCTGCAAATGAGGAGAATAGGTCCCTGCAAGTTATTGGAAAAATATGGGCATAATGCCCATAAAATTGATTTACCTAACAATTTGGAAATGTCACATGTTTTTAATGTGTAGGATCTTATTCCATACAGAGGACCAGTGATACCTAAGAGCACTCAGCAGGTGGAGATAGGAAAAGATGTTCAAGATATACAGGTGAAGATTAAGTCCAAGTTGCAGGCAGAAAAGATCCTGGATTCATGAGTTTAGAAGACAACCCGACGTAGGGTATACAGAGAGTACCTTGTAAAATGGTTAGGGTTACCAGAAGCAGAAGCTACATGGATAGACAAAGAAGACTGCAGAAAGCAAGGAATTAGTTCGGCATTGTTGCCAACTAATTCAGACTGATTTCTCCTTCTTAAGGGGGGAGTATTGTGCAGAGTACCCTAGGGTTTTAGCTCCAGAACCCTAGCAAGTTTAAACAGTGTGATCAATGGAGTAGATCACAGTTAGTAGTTAGTCCTTGTTATAAACTTTAGTAGTTCTTTTCTCTTGTCGCAAAGTCGCAGATGCTCAGTGGTCAATAGAAAATAGTGAATCACAAACTCGAGAGCTAATCGGCACTTAAGTTCTTAAGTGTGCGAGTGAGCGACAAGAGCTCATCACACAGTCGCGAGGTGATTAGCAGTTAAGCAAAAATAGTGCACGACAACGCGATGAGAAGGCATTGCAGACTCGCGAGTAGATCAGCAGTTAAGGGAAAACTGTCGTGACAACGCGACAATAGCTCATCACACAGTCGGAGGTCTATCAGCGGTCAGCCTAAAATGGGCGTGATAGTGCGATGACCGTGTATCACAAAGTCACCGGGTACTCAGCAGTTAAGTGAAGACAGTGCGAGTGAGCGACAAACTATGCATCACGGGATCACAGAAGTAATAGACAATTAAGTTATAAGTGCACAAGAGCGTGATACATGCTCATCACACAGCTGCTAACTAATTGGCAGCTCATGTCGGAGTGTTGTGGGTACGCAATTACGATGCATCACATAGTCATGAAACAATAGATAGCTCAGTTCAAACCATTGCGAGAGCGCGATGAGAATTGTATCGCTCAGTCACAGAGTAAATGTCAGCTTGATAATAAGCATTGCGAGCATGCGAAAAGAGCTCATCACTCAGTCACAAGGGAATCAGTAGCTTGGGTATAAGGGTTGCAAACACGCGACAACAGTGCAGTGCGAGGTCACAGAGGAATTGTCAACTTGTTTCAAAGTGAGGCGAGTGCGCGACGAGCATTGTATCACAAGGTCGCAGATCAAAACATGCATAGTTATTTTAACTCGTGACTATGCAATTAACATTCGAAGCAGTGCAAGTGTCTGACCTAGCTGAGAAAGATTTGAAAAGTCAGATACGACAAAGGAAAAGAGAGAATACCACAGAGGAAAATGTTGTCCATGTTGATAACCATGCAGAGAAAGAGAATGATGACAGTTGCAGGAGGAATACGAAGAGCTGGGGTAGTTAGGATTCTTCAGATGGTAGGTAACCTAAAAATGGTTACAAATCAAGAACAGGTCAAGTTATAAAATGGAGGAAAGAACCAATGTAAAGAGGTTGGAGAAGTTAGAGACTGAGCAGACTAGCATAGAAGATTTGAATTTGCATTGTAATTTCTGGTTTTCAATAAAGAGATAGTTTCCTGTGTTTCTGTGTGTACTTCTTTGTGTGCAAACTTCTGTAGAGTAGGATTTTGAACTCAGTCAAGTATCATGAATGCTTTTTGACTCTGATAATCCATTCTATGGAGTGTGACTATCAACAAGCATCCCTCATGTATTTTATTTTTGTTTCTGTGTTTGGGGTTGAAAAGAGGCTAGTCAAGATTGCAGCCAAGTCCTAGGCGAGCCAAATGGTCCAGCTAGAATGGAGATCAATAAGTTAAGCATCAGGTAGACTCAACTGAGAAATGCACTTGCACCCTCCTTAGCAGTTCTGGATGAGAATATTAAATAGATTGATGCAACCATTGCTACTTATGATCAAGGATCAAGGAACAAGCATAGATTTGACAAAGATGGAAAACCTTACATATGCCTTATGCGCCCATCTACAAACAATTGATGCACTAAAGGCATTCTGGCAGCAAGAGATGAAGAATCTTCAGATTGTATATCCAGATGTATACATGGAGTGAGAATCTAGTAACTTACAATTTTTTGACACCTTTGTCATTAATTTCAAAGGGGGAGTAATGTATATAAATAAAGTATATATGGGGAGTAGTGTATGTATATGTTAAAAAGATGAGAATATACAATTTTTGGGTATTAGTCAATTTTGAGTAACTTGGCGACATTCCTTTGTTACCATTAATGAAAAAGGGGGAGATTGTTTGAAAGTTGACTCCTAGGGAGTATATAGATTATTTTTTGTTCTCATTATGGCAACAATTCATATGAAGTTTTGACAATAAACTATGAAGTGAAAATTGACTAAGTGTAGAAGATAGAACATAATAGTGACTTGATGTCGATCAGAGAATTAGCACATGTGTGTACGACCACATCAGGATATGCGCATTCAAACTTAAGTTCTATGGTATTTTATTATTCTCACCCTATACACGCATGGTATGGAATTGGAGTACAGACAAGTTATAGAAAGAACAAGTACACCAGCAGTCTAGAATACAAAGTATGAAGCCGACTTACTAATTTTGATTAGCATGTAATATTTTGTTATGTAAAGGCTAAGCGCCTATTGTAATAAGTTTGTAATTATGTATTAAACATTTTTTTAAACATGCTTAAGCCATTTTGTTTGGAAGCATTGTGAATTTTGTCTTTGGGATGACTAAGGTCTTGTTTATAGTCACATCTATTCAGGCATCAACATATATATATATATATATATATATGCAATGTAAATATATATTTGAAGTGTCGAAGAAATAGTTAGAGAATATATATAGCAGAGTATTATGAAGATATCAGTATGAGATAGAGCCCTTAAAGAAGACAAGAGCATAAGCACATAACTGTAACTAATTAGAAATTTGTGTCACATATAATAGTTCACTCTTGGATATAGTGCATATCTATTCTCAGGAGGTTTTAGCCTTCTTTATCATTGAGAAGTGAGCTCTTGGACAGTGAGTCTTCACCCCTAATAAGGTTGTTTGTAAAAGACTCGTAACAGGTTCAGGCCTTTAAGAAGGTCATTGTACTTGCATTTTAAAGACTGCTCCTAACAGGGTAAAGGAACTTTAATAGGTTCATTATACTAGTACAATATTTGTGGGTACTAATTCCCACCAGGTGTTAGTGATTTTTCTTGCATGAATCACAATGCTTGAAATATCTTGTTGAATCTTGTTACCTTCTAATCCTGATTCAGAGACAAGAAAAGCCTAATTGCTAAGGACTGGATAAGGTCCTTCTTTGTTTTTGAGTTCCACAAATACTCAAGTAGGTTTTACCTTTAATGATGGCTGTTAACATAGTATTTGTTGATGTGGACACTGATTTGTCATGTATCTCTATTGAACAAGCTTATAAAATACCTTGAAAATGATCAAGCATAATCATATACAGGATTTAACCATAAAAATCCTAATCTTAAATATGACAGAAAACCAGTGAGACAAGGATTTCAATCCTTCTTCCTTTTCTTGATAGGAGGGACAACCTAAATGATTCTCTCTTCAAGGAATCAATAACATGGACAGTGTCCTGCTGACAGAGGTCCTTTATAATTTTAGCTTATATGTTCTTGGTAACAGAGTATTTAAAATTGGTTTGGTACTTGAAAACTCAGAACACATGTGACAAAGATAAGTATTCAAATAGATTCTTGAACCAGTGCCTATCCTTTGGGCTGCAAAGTCAATAATAAGCAAAGAAATCACATAAACAAGATACACTGAACTTCCTTACAGCTCAAACAATTAGGATAATCTGCCTTACAAACTATCTTGTTACCTCCAAACCACTGTATCAAATCCTTAACTAAATAGTATGCTTCCTGAAATCA
>MU224365.1:619594-651545 GCA_018584345.1 Thuja plicata
CATCACCAAATCCTTCCTCAGCTGCTTCTGCTTCTTGTTCCTTCTCCTCTTCATCCTTGTCATCTTCAATTGTTACAGTGGGGTCAGATGGCATTGGCAGATTATATACCCTTCTCCACACAAGTGTGGAATCTCTTACTATTGATTCTATCTGTTTGTTGAGGACTGAGAAGGTATGAAACTTAGGTGTCATTTTGTGTTCATTCTTTTTCATTGCCTCTTTCACCTCTGCATATGTCAAGGTCGGTATCAGCTATTTTAAGGATTGCTCATAGATGTCCAAGACCGTTTTCATGGCTGATGTCCACTTTGGCCTGATTCTTAGTAGGAGCTCATTGGGAATCTGTGAGCTGAGTTGGTCTGGGGTATATTTCCATTTGCCCATCTTGTTCATTAACAGCTCCTCAATTTGTTGCTTTTCTGCCTCAGTCCTTGTTTCAAACTTCAGTGCCTTGAAGTTTGCAATGCCTGCTCCTTTCTCCAAATCTTCCAGCCTTTGTAGATGGACCAAGGTTATCTGTCTACTCAAATTTATGGTGATGGGAGTGATTGTCATGGGTGGTCGGATTGTCTAAGATAATTCCTAAATGCATTAATGAGAATACTTGATAGTCTTAGTGTTTCTACATTGTTTATGGGAAATCTATTGTAACCCTAATTGGACCCTAATTGATTGTGGAATTGACTCCCAAGTCTACATGCTAGGGGAGGTTGTATATAAGTTGTTTTCAGTTCTTTTCTAGTAGATTGTTTTGGGACATGTAAGAGTTTTTTGAGACATTTTCTCTGTCCTCAAACTTTTCATACTCTATAATTCTTAGTTTTCCAAGATTATGCAAGACTTTCTATGGAATTTTTTCTTCCCTTGGGTTTTCATATGATTTGGATTATATCTGTAGAATGATATATTCATTAACTATTGAAAAAAATTATGGATTATCTCATGTTTTCCTTCTTTTCTACATCTTTGTGTATAGTACTATCGGTGATCTGATAAGGATGGTTTTGTGCATTTTGTTCATTCATAGCTATCTTGTCTCATTCCTATACATATCTTTTTGAGTGGATGTCTATTTTCAGGTCATAGTCTGTGTCTACTTCTTTGAAGCTATTTCTGTGAAATCTTTTCTTTCCTCTAATAGTTTCATCTCGGACCTCACTATGAAATTTTTTTGTAAAAATATCTAGGAATTTGTACTTGTCATAATTAAGAGATTTCATGTTAATTCTTGGTCATTATATTGTGAGTCATGTTACCTTTGTGTATCACCTATTAGGGTAGTTTTCTTTTTGATTTATTTCCCTTCAGTTCTCCTTTTGCCCCTTTCCCTTACAAGTTTACTTTCATGTTAAAAGAGAAAATAAGGTGATTATCCAAGAAGAACCGGCCTAGAATATGAAGGCTTCAATTTAGTTAGAAAAGGTCCCACAACCTAGAATGGATTCCCATTTTATGCAAGATTCTTAGGCTCTAGTGCTTAACAATGTGCAAAATTTAGTATATAATAGTTCGGGCACACTCAGTGGGACCACAAAAGAAGCTCATCTTGTAAAGATATGTTATCTCTAATATGATGATAACATAATATAGACCTAGAAGTGGTCATTGTCTTGCATATCTGGTGACTTTGGAAGGTCTACTAGTTTCAAAGGATCAAGTACTGGTATGTTTCAAATCTTTCATATTCAAAATTCTAGCTAATTGCATGAGTAGACATGTCAAGTTATTATGGAAACTCAAGTTAATCACCAGCCTATCATGTATATAATTGTCAATGGCCTATGTAGCAGCCATATGAAAATCATCAAAAGGCAATTTTGAGTACAAGATATCATATCATAGCAGGTTGTCAATATGTTCAACATGCCCCTAATCAATATTTCCCTACACAAGCTTATGAGAATGCACTCCAAATGGAATCATTATGGGAAAAAAAAAAGAAAAAAAAAGAGAGAGTCAAAAGAAGTAGGTTAATCATGCTTACCACCCACCCTCCCCTGCTCAGTCTGATTGGCAGCATACTAAGAATTATAAGCAGTCCCAAAGAGACTATTTTATGCCTAATTAGCATGAAGATATTGCCAATCAGCCTCAAAGACCAAAATTTGTTAAAATGAAGGAGGAGGGTGAAGAGATGAAAATTATTTTGCTTGACATGATTAAGCAAGTGTCTGAGATTAGGGAACTATAGGAGATGGAAGATCAAAGTTATGAGTAGGAGTTAGTTTCCAACCAAGTGGCAGAGACTCTAGGTGATGAGAAGAAAAGGAACTGATATGAAGAGGAGCTTGATCGCCAAGTTGTTGTCAAGAAAATAGAGCATAGATCACGAATTGTTTAACAAAAGCCTCTTGAATGTAAGGTTCCAAGATTCAGGCATTTTGGGAAAGGTGAGTCTCCTAGATCTCATGAGATTGGAATTCCAAGTTGGAGTACTCCCATCTTCCGAGATCCTACAAATGAAGAATGTATAGAGTGTTCATTTCCAAGATTTAGTGACATACTTCAAGAAAATGAGCCTACTATAGAAAAATTGCAGCCTTATTATGATCAAAAACAACCTAGAGATTATATGGAGACAAAGTCGATTGCAACGGAGAAATAGATGACATATAGGGTCTTCAATTTTACAATCTTCAAGAAAGGTATTCCTTCCATGTCTGCATCTCAACACTCTCAATTTCACATCCCAATTTTTAAGGGAAAACATTCTTTCTGAGAACCTATATTGTAGTTACAATCCACCACTCTACAAGGGCAGTCTGTTCAAGACAATTGTTTATCCCAAGAGACCCCTCAGGTCTCTCAAGATGATGAATTGTCATGGCAACTTTCATGGACTCTAGCTCCTGGTTGTCATATGTCTAGTCCTTTCAAGGATACTAGTAAAGCATCAGAGTGAGGACTTGTGGTGGATGAGCTTTCATGTGATGAAGAGGATGGAAAATAAAATATGTTAGTGTTGAGTGATGAATGTGACAAGTTAGGAAAACAAGGTGAAGAAATGGAGATTGATGCTCAAACTGAACTCTTGGTTGATATACTTGATAAGCTTCCCTTTTTGTTGAAAGAGAGGAATACATGTCATTACATATGGCTGAAGGTCAATTAGGACAAAAGGATCACCATAAGCAAGGTAGTGATAAAAAGGAAGATGCCATGTCCTTTTTGGATGAGCTACCTAGTTTTGTTGAACAAGATGAGGCAGACATGATTATGACCACACCTACAATTTTGAAATAGTAGGAGCTCATAGGCTATCATGATGAGACACCAATTCATGAGCTTGCAATTGAAGAGGAAGGTTCCCAATATGAAGAATTTTTTTATTTTAAGAAAAAGTGGTCATGGAACTATATTATATTATTTTATAATAAACTGGTTCAAAAACTCAATCGGGAAAGAACCAGAAAGAAAACCCAATATCACTATTTTATACAATATGAGGATTACAAAAAGATAGCATATCCTATCAATATAAACCCAAAGATGAAAACATGCATATTTTGAGTATGCCTACCTATCTATTACAATATGAAGATGAAAATATGTAGGAGTTAATAAAAACCTTGGGGAAAATTATTTGGAGAGCATCGTAGAAGATTTCTGTATGGATCTTGATGATAAGAAACTAGTTGTTCCTAAAGGCCTTTAGGATTTTGATAGTTTTGAAGATCTCTCTTCTTTCTTTATTGAGGATAAAAATCCTCTAATGATGGAGAATGAGTTGATGAGATTGCATGTGTTGCAGATTAACTCTCAATATTTGAATTGAAATCATAAGGAGGAGACCATTAAAGAGATATCCAAGTATGTCATCTCAAGAGGCTTCCCCATTAGATATTTTTCCGAAGAGGAGTTTAATGAAACATCCTCATATGATCCATTTGAGGTGAGTAAGCTTGATCCCATTTTTCAAGAGGCAATCCAATTTATTTTGACATACTTTTATGTGCCTCATGTCTTATCAGCTATCCTTATGTATCTAGTGAAAAATATCTTAATAAGGAAGGGTATTCATTTTAGCATCCCAGTGAATGGCTTTGTTTGACCAGTTTGTGTACTAGTTAGTTTAGGTTAGGTTAGTTTTCCCCTGCTTTCCTCCAAGTGCTTGTGCATAGTAATTTTTTTTTTTGCTTGTTCTTTCCTTTTCCCTATTTTTGGTTCGTTCTTCCTCCTCCTTGTTTCAATCCTCATTTTCCCATAAGTTTTTGTGTGCTCATATGAAGACTCCTATGCCCAATGTAATGTCAAAAGGCCACTAGTTTTATATGTCTAGCAGGCTGACATTCAACAGAAATCACCAAAAATGTTACCCAAATTTCCTATTCTATAAACTTTGCTACAAGTGGAGTAAATGAGGCTCCCACAAGGGTAGAGATGAGCTTGTATGTTTCTGGTGCATGTTTCTGGCTGTTGTATTAAAGTTTTGCATATCCTTCAAGTCTGGTCTAAACCCTTCAAGGCTCTAAAGTCATAAGTCTTGGTGTATTACAAGATAAACCCTAGCCCATTCATGACATGTTCTAATTCTATGTCACTTTTTCAAGAACTTAAGTCTTCCTTTTGTCATGTGCTTATTTTGTTTTCCCTTATTCACGTAGTCTCCCAATGTTATTCTAATATTATTTTTCATCTAGTGATCCAACACAACCTTTATCTCTTTATCTCGCAAGGAAATGGAATATGTCATTTTGATCTGGAGACTTAATGCAAACTGTTGATTCAATTTTGATCGTATGCTATGCAGGAAATATCATAATGAAACTAGAGTTAATGGTATGACTTAGAGACTTAGAGACATGAAGGACTTCAAATACTTATGGTTTCAGATAAGTTAAAGCCGATTTAGGGATAAAGTCAGATACTAAAGGTAATCTCTGAGAAGTTCTAATTCAATCTGATGGTTGGCTTATAGGCTTAATGCAGAGATGTGCATGATCTAATCTTAAAGCCATTAATCCTATCTGACATGTGTCCACAACAGAACCAATGAAACGCCAAGGTAATTGAGATAAAGATAGAGAAAGTCATTTCTCATCGTGTGGATGACTTAAAGGCTTGAAGAAAAAATGATCAAAATCTATTGACCAAGCCATTAAGTTGTGGTAACACATGGACAGTCACGTCACCTATATGTAGGGTCTTCAAGTGATTAATTTACATGCAGTTATGATTCAATCCAACAGTGGCCTTAATGAATTAAAGAAAAGATGCAGTCAATTTATCATACAAGCCATTACACCATTGTGACACGTGTTTATGGTGGATTCGGGATAGTCAAACATAGGAAAGTAAAGAATGATCAAGTCCTTTTTGATTGAACAAACAACTTAAAGGCTTAAAGACAAAATGCCAAAAATCTAGCAATCAAGCCATTAAGCCATGGTGACATATGGCAGATGACATCATGGGTCTCAGGTTGGAAAGGTAAGATAAAGGCACAACAAGTAAAGAAGATTGAATGAATAGCTTAATGCCTTGATAGTAAATATGAAGTTGTTTAATCTATAATACATCATGCCATGGTGACACGTGGAAGATTTGGTCTTGTGCTCGCAGGTAACTTAAAGGAGATCATCGGTCATGCTTTAAAGTTAGTAAATTTTCAAATTTAGGTCATTGATCAGGCCTTTCGCACCACTTGTGACCATTTGAGTTTGAATTCAAATATTTAAATGGTTTTTCTTTGGTTTTCACAGTGATGGTGACATTTTCAACCTACTGAGTCGATAAATTGATCAAGGTGATCTATCTGCTCAAATTTATGACATTGGGAGTGGTTGTCAATGGTGATTGGGTCGTTTGAGATATTTTGTAAATGCATTAATGAGCACACTTGACAATCTTATATTTTCTACATTGTTTATGCGAAATGTATTGTAACCCTAACTAGGCCCCAATTGATTAAGGAATCAACTCTCAAGCCTAGGTGCTAGGGGAAGTTGTATATAAGTTGTTTTTAGTTCTTTTCTAGTAGAGTTTTTTGGGATATGTAAGAGTTTTCTGAGACATTTTCTCTATCCTCCAACTATTCATACCATGTAATTCTTAGTTTTCCAATCTTATGCAAGACTTTCTATGGCATTTTTCCTACCCTGAGGTTTTCATATGATTGGGATTCTTTCTGAAGAATGATATATTTATTGAATATTGAAGAAATTTGTGGATTATCTCAAGTTTTCCTCCTTTTTGCATCTTTGTGTACTAGTATGGGTGATCTGATAAGGACAGTTTTGTGAATTTTGTTCATTCCTAGCTATCTTGTCTCATTCATGTACCTAATTTTTGTAGGGGATGTCTATTTGTAGGTCATAGTCTGTGTCTACTTCTTTGAACCTATTTCTGTGAAATCTTTTCTTTCCTCCAATAGTTTCATCTCAGACCTCTCTATGAAATAATTTTGTAAACCTATCTAGGAATTTGTACTTGTCATAATTTAGGGATTTCATGTTAATTCTTGTTCATTAAATTGTGATTCATGTTACCTTCATTGCATTACCTAGTAGGATAGTTTTCTTTATCATTCATTTCCCTTCAGTTCTCCTTCTATCCATATCCCTTACAAATTTACTTTCATGTTAAAAGAGTAAATATGGTGATTATCCAAGAGGAACTAACCTAGAATTCGGAGGCTTCACTTTATTTAGCAAAGGTCCCACAAACTAGAAGTTATTCCAATGTTATACTAGATTTTTAGGCTCTAGCACTTAACACAGTGCAAAATTTAGTGTATAATAGTAGCAATCTTGAAAATTCCTTTGTGTGGCCAAGCTCATTTCATCTTGGATATTGTACCTCATCCCTCAAAGATATCTAGCCACCTTATCTTTTAAATCTTAATCATGAGAGGCTTTGATGTCAAGCTTTTGGAATTCCTCTATATACCTTTGGAAATCCATGTCCTTTTACTTCAACCTTTGAATCTTCTTGAAGAGTTGAACTTTGTAGTCCTCAGGTAGAAATTTATCCCTCATTTTTTCCATCATTATAGGCTATGATGTAATCCTTTGTAGAATTTTATTCCATCTTTCTGCTTGTAGGAAGTCCCTCCATAACAATGCATGACCCTTAAGCCTTTCTTTTACAATCTTAACATTATGGTTGTCTTCAATGTCCTCACAGTCAAAGTGGTTCTCAAGAGCACTAAACAAATGATGGATCACATTCTCATCCATATTCCTATCATACATTGGGATCTCTGATTTGACTTTTGATTCACAACCTTTAAATGCCTTCAGGATCTTAACTAGTCTAGCATCCTCAGGATCCAACCTTACTTCAAGAGGTTCTCATTTTGCTTCATCTTTTGATCGTGTCGATGAATTAAAAGATTCAAGACAAAATGATCAAAATATATTGATTAAGCCATTAAGTTATGGAAACACATGGACAGTAAGGTTACCTATATGTAGGGTCTTCAGTTGATTAATCTATGTGCAGTTCTAATTTAATCCAATGGTGGACTTAATGACTTAAAGTAGAGATGTAGTCAATCTATCATATAATCCATTACACCATTGTGACACATGTTCATGGTGGAGCTGGGCTAGTCAAACATAGGAAAGTAAAGACTGATCAATTCCTTTTTGATCGGACGAACAACTTCAAGGCTTAAAGACAAAATGCTCAAAATCTAGCAATCAAGCCATTAAGCGATGGTGACATGTGGCAGATGACATCATGGGTCTTGGGTTGGAAAGGTGAGATAAAGGTGCAGAAAGTAAAGAAGATAAAATGGCCATCTTAATTCCTTGATGGTAAAGATGAATTTTTTTAACCTATAAACCATCATGTCATGGTGACACGTAGAAGATTTGATCTTGTGCTCATGGGTAACTTAAAAGAGATAGACGATCATGTTTTAAAGTTAGTAAAGTTTCAAATCTAGGATGTTCATTAGGAATTCCACATCACTTGTGACCATTTGAGTTTTAATTTGAATATTTAAATGCTTTTTATCAGGTTTTCATGGTGGTGGTGACATTTTCAACCTAAAGAGTGGGTAGATGGATCAAGGTGATTTGTCTATTCAAATTTATGACATTGGGACTGATTGGCAAGGGTGATTGGATCGTCTGAGATATTTTGTAAATGGATTAATGAGAAAAATTGACAATCTTAGAGTTTCTACATTGTTAATGTGAAATCTATTGTAACCCTAATTACACCCTAATTGATTGAGGAATCAACTCCTGAGCCTGCGTGCTAGGGGAGGTTGTATATAAGTTGTTTTCAGTTCTTTTCTAGTAGAGGCTTTTGGGATATGTAACAGTTTTTTGAGACTTTCTCTGTCCTCCAACTTTTCATATTCTATAATTCTCATTTTTCCAAGCTTATGCAAGAATTTTGGTGGGATTTTCCTTCCCTCAAGTCTTCATATCATTGGGATTCTTTCTAAAGAATGATATATTTATTGACTATTGAAAACATTTGTGGATTATCTCAAGTTTTCCTTCTTTTCTGCATCTTTGTGTCCTATTATGGGTGATATGATAAGGATAGTTTTGTGAATTTTTTTCATTCCTAGCTATCTTGTCTCATTCATGTACCTATTTTTTGTAGTGGATGTTTGTTTGTAGGTCATAGTCTATGTCTACTTCTTTCAATCTATTTCTGTGAAATCTTTTCTTTCCTCCAATTGTTTCATCTCGGACTTGTCTATGAAACAATTTTGTAAAGCTATCTAGGAAGTTGTACTTTTCATAATTCAAGGATTTAATGTTAATTCTTGGTCATTAAATTGTGATTCATGTTACCTTTAGTATAGAACCTAGTAGGATAGTTTTATTTATCAGTCATTTCCCTTCAGTTCTCCTTCTATCCCCTTCCCTTAAAATTTTACTTTCATGTTAAAAGAGAAAATAAGGTGATTATCCAAGAGTAACCAGCCTAGAATCGAGAGGCTTCACTTTAGTTAGCAAAGGTCCCATAACCTAGAAGTGATTCCCATTTTATATTAGATTGTTAGGCTCTAGCGCTTAATTAACATGGTGCAAAATTTAGTGTATAATAGTAGAAATTTTTAAGTGCCCTTTGTATGGCCATGCTCATTTCATCTTAGATATTGTACCTTATCCCTCAAAGATATATAGCCACCTTCTCATCCAAATATTAATCATGAGAGGCTTTGATGTCAAGCTTGTAGAACTCCTCTATATACCTTTGGAAATCCATGTCCTTCTCCTTCAACCTTTGAATCTTCTTGAAGAGTTGAAATTTTTAGTCCTTAGGTAGAAATTTCTCCCTCATTTTATCCATCATTATAGGCTACGATTTAATCCTTGGTAAGATTTTATTCAACCTTTCTTCTTCTAGGAAGTCCCACCATAACAATGCATGACCCTTAAACCTTTATTTTACAATTTTAACATTATGCTTGTCTTCAATGTCCTCACAATCAGAGTGGTTCTCAAGAGCACTGAACCAATGATGGATCACTTTCTCATCCATCTTCCCATCATACATTGGGATCTCTGCTTCGACTTTGGATTCTCCTCCTTTAGTTGCCTTCAGGATCTTAACTAATTTAGCATCCCCAAGATGCAACCTTTCTTCAATAGGTTCCTGTTCTGCTTCATCTTCTTCATCACGAGGGTTTGAACCCCTCTTCTCAACAAGATTGGTCAACCTTTCGATCACTTCTTCCAATCTTTTCTTCTTTTCTTCTTGCTCCATGACCATCCTAGCAACCTCCATGTTTGTCATCTTTGGTGGCTTGTTTTGAGCCTCTTCTTCAAACTCCTCAGACTCTTTTCCAGAAATACACACCTAGTCTTCTTCCTAAATTTCTTACTTTATCTGATACCATTTGGTGCAGAGGATAGTGTAGTTATTTCTTGAAAATTTTATGGATTGAACTTATAAGGGAAATACAAGGTTCAAAACACCCTTCCAAAATGAACTCAAAATGATATTTCCAACTAACAACTTGACTCAAGGATTCTAATGTCAAATGAGACTTAATTCAACTAGTTTCAAAAGGAATTAATTGGTTATGGAGTCACAATCTATGGATTATGTACAAAGTGCTTGGATTCTACCATGAGACCTAATTGCACTATATTATCACAACAATGACCATCCAAAATCCATAACATCAAAATCCTCTAAAATGATTGGTAAAGAGATTAGGTTTTTAGGTACCCATTATCAAGATTGACAACATATAAAAATAAACAGGTGGGTTTTTTTGGACCATACCATGCTACTACAACCCTGAGACCTCAAAAATGCATGAAAATAGGAAAATTTCCGAAGGAAATATGTCAGAAACTTAATCCCAAGACTCCAACTCTTGGACAGTGACTAATTATGTCCTAACATGAAAAAATGTAAAAGGAATTAGGCATAAACCCCTTGGAACACCAAAATCCCCAAATTAGTCCTTCAAACCCTCCAAACCTAGGGCAACTCCAATCTTGACTCTCCAATCACTATATCCTTCAATTGATGGAGCAAAAACTATCCCCTAACCACGTCAAGAAGAAATCCATCATAATTTAGTGCCCTCCTTAGGGTAGAATGGCTACTGCTATAGCCATGGAGCCAAATTGTTGTCTTTCACCCTACAACAGTCATTCATTCGTGATCACCTACAAATTTTAATGGTTATTATTTCAGATTGAGTGTTAGAAGACTATAATAAATATGTTTGATTCATCCCAAAGTCATAGTGGTTACAAAGAGGGGATGAATCTAACTTCATTCTCTAAAACAATGCAAAATTTATGCCCTGTCATGGGACAGTCAATTTGTAGATTCCAAAATCAATTCAAATTTATTTGAAAGGATGTTCACAACATTACAAATTGTTTCTAAAACCTTTTGAATCAATTGAGCATTCAAAAAAATAAAAAATGTTCAACAAAACTTATGTTATTGCTTAAAAATACTTGTTCTATACGTACAAATGGATTCATGTAGTCGTACTACTTCTTCCCCTGATAGGAGAAGATCAAATAGGACACCTAGGAACCATATTGAACAACTCCAATAGGTTTTGTTTGATTACAAATGCATTTAGGCCTTAGAAATTCATTTCCCTCCTAAACTAAGTGACCATTAAGATTCAAATATTTGAATTCTTAACTTACAAATTGTTAAAATTTAAGCATTCTAACTTATTGACTTTTATTCCTAGGGTATAATTGAATCCACTAAACACTTCTAAAGCCTAATATACCCCTTCGGCACTATTGCCTCAACTTACACTATTATGATGTCCTAGTCCTCTACTTGGACCTATTGGATTTAGCCACATTTCATTACATTCTTTGTTGCAAATTGTCATTATTGGTTCCAATACACCCCAATCCACCCTTAGGGATGATATTTACCTTCTACCTCTAATTGGATCCATGGTGACCATAGGTGTCTTCATAGGTGCTCCTACACCACTTTATCTAACATCAATATCTTTCTAATATCTTACACTAATTGTTTTTTTTTTATTACACTTAATACCTTGTAGATTATTAATTCTAGTTTGATCAATTCTGAACTATTCATCACATCTTAACCTATTAATTATGAACATACAATAGTCCACAATTTCTTTCATTAAGTAAAGAAGTTTAAATATTTAAATATATTATTAGGATTAATTAAATAATATATTGTCATTTGAATCACTTGGTCTCCTTTTCATCGTCTATAGTAGTAACTATCCACTATAGATATTTCACATTAATCCTAGTCTTTAATGAGAGATAAGCTTCTACCGAATTACAATGAAGTATTAATTCTTTTTATTCTATTTAAATATTTACCTCTACAATCCATCAACAACTAAAATAGAAAAAAATTGAAAAGGGGTGTGAATTCCGTTCAATGGTTTTATCACTTTCAAATCTAAGATTTCTTTTAAGGTTCCAATAAAACATCTAGGACTCTTGTACACTACTAATAAAGCTTACAACATATAAAGGATTGTAAAATTAGATGCATTTCCCTATACGTGTTTTCTAAATTACCTTCGTCTAATAAGGGGTCTGATAATTATCTTTTTGATTTTCAAATATGAGGAATAGAATCTAGTACTTTTGATTAAAATTTCAGAATGAATATATATTTTTTAGATAGAAGAAAAGGTTAAAACAATGTCAAAATCAAACAAACTTAATAAGAGCTAATATAGGTGTATAACATTAAAAATAATCATATGGTCTCAAACATCAATTATGAAATATACATCAATTAATAAATAAGAAAATATATTTAGCTTTTCTATAGAAATCATACTTTCTTTTTTTACATTAATAATTAAATACAAAATTTTGTATCATGTAGGGCCATCTAATTAATTTTTAAAAATGTTCAATTGAAAACAATTTATAATTTATAATTGTAATGACAATGATATTTTCTAAATAAAAAGAATTATTATTGAAATCAAGTTATTTCTAGTTGTAGTCCTCTAGTTTGTCACATAGGTCATAAACTAGTCATCATTTTATTTGGTGTGGCATATAATAGTTAAATATTCCATAAACGAATCATAATATGTTAAGAGATATTCAAAATTTCTAGATTCTTCATTTATTTTTGGCCAATTAATTACATTTTAGTATTAGATTTTAGGAAAATATCCCTATTTCCATATTAGTCATTTGAAGATTCATTGTGACTGCTTCCATAACATTATGGTTGGTTCCATTTTTTAACATCAAAGTAATATTTCAAAATGTTGAAAATTTAAATTCAACAAGAGTGTCATAGAAGAGGGTCAATAGTGTTTATGTTTAAAATTGTTTATGCTTTGAAAGCCACCAATATACCTTAAGATTGATTTTAAGAGTAGTTAGCTCCAAGTATAGGAAGATCTTTAAGGTAACTAGAGAAACTATATGGACAAGACTACCCTCTGCACTTTTGGCTCTGCAAAACCAAGACTGGTACACCTAATCTAGATAGATATTCAACTCTTCAACTCTTTACAACTCTGGATTTTTACAAAAAATAATGGTAAGAAAGTACTAAATGCTAACCACACATTCATTGACTCTCCATTACCATGGAGGACTCACAACTAACAACCACAAAATATGAATGAACTTGGGAATGGTTTTGATTTAAAATTTGTAGAACATATCCAAACTCAACCAGTCATGTATCACAATAGAATGTACTAGTTCTTGATCAGTGCCTTATATATTGGGAAATATTTCTAGTTTAGGAGTAGAAAACATAAACTAACTATTGTCAAGGAATCTAAGACATTAACACAAATAATCTCACCCCAAACACTTCTTACAATATCCTTATGTAGACAAATCAAATGAGCCTATGTCATATCCAAAGAAAGATTTAATTTGATCCTTGATCAAAACTGAGAATAACAACATATTCATAAACAAATCCTATGTAGTGAATCAGAAGATCCGAAACTCAAAAGATAGAAAACAAGGAGAGACTTGAATCTGAACTATTGTATTAAGTATAAAGAATCCCGCTTCTGTATCAATATGTTTCAAAATACATTCCACTTCAAAAAATGAAAAAAGTCTAAAAAAATTTCTATTCTATCATAATATAGTCTAATACAAATATGTGATATCCCTTAGAACCAAAAGGAATAGAACCACACTTGGGACCCAAAATCTAGGAACACTTATAAAAGAGAAAAGAAGGAGATTTATAGGAGGAGGAAACCCTAAAGATTATATCCCTCTGACACATTTCCTTGTATGTAATCTGATTAACTTAATTCATACCTTTCACCAACTGATCTTTCTACAAAAGATCAAAAAAAGATTTGATTTGATCTAACCACTTCAACTATAAAAATTTCCTACACCATTAATTTGAAACCTTCCTCCATACTCCATACTGAGTACAAATTGCTAGGAAGCCATCAACCACCTTGAGATGTTGTATAACAGTGCCCATGATTAAGGCAGAAGAGAAAGAGAACAAACCTAGGGTTGTAAAGGATTCAGAGATCTAATCAGAAACCCTAACAAACACCTCTAAACATTAATGCTCGCTGAACTACCCAATTCCCATCCAAACAAAACCCTACAACCATGCAAAAATGACCCATGAGATTAGATCGATCCATTTATTACTCTATCGTATAAGACATAGTCCACCACCATGAAGAACCCTAAGAAAAGATTTAAAATTTTGAAAATCTGATATAACAGTCACAAGTGACATGGAAAACCCTATCGACAGTTGAAATTAAAACTTGAATTACACTTTAAAATGTGACCATTGATCCTTATTAAAATACCCATGATCTCATCAAAAGAAATACATGCACAACTCCTCAGATATCCGTGTGGAAAAATATAATTGGCCTCTAAGGTTCCTTTATCCTTTCTTGACCTGTATTTACTGGCCTGGTCAAGTGTGATGCAAGTGTGAACCCGCAAAGATTATCCCTCATGCATCAATCGATCAAGGCTTAGTGCCCATCATCTAATCATATCTATCATGACTATCATTTACCCTACCTTATCTCTAGCCCCATGATCATAGAATGCAACGTGGCGCATGGGCATGATCCTTCTTAGACTAAACCTCCTTCATCTTTGAATCAATGGATTATGAAGACCATTGGATCTTCACAAGTCTAACCAATATTTACTTCACTTAACATCTCTAATCAAGACCCACCATGTGACATGCGTCACATAGGTGTAATGCTTCGAAGAGTAACTACCTTCATCTTTATGATCTAGGCATTGCGCACACTATCAGATCTTAACAAATTTGTCTATCTTTAATCATTGTTTTACCTCTATCTAGGTCCCACCACATGCCACATGCCGCAAGGGCGTGATCCCACGAATAATATTTTCCTTACAAATTCTCTTAGGGGGATAGCGATAGCTGTTGGATCTCTCAAGATCTGCATGAATCTTATCTTCCTTTAGTTCCAGGCAAGACACATGGCAACACCTCACAAACTAACAAAGCTTCCTTTCTCTATCCTCTTATCATCATGACTATGAAAAAATCCATCACCTATCACCATGTTGAGCTCTCTTATTTGTTGGGACCTCTGTGACTTCACCATCTAACTAGGCCTAGCCACCTATCAGTCTTCCACATGTCGCGTAGTTGCAAAGTTGTAATCTGACTGGATCCATTTTGACTAGGATCACGATATAGCACCTCTCTAAAACCTGTCACCTTCACCCATGTCACATGGGGACAAGCCCACAAAATCACCTTCTTTTCCTCCAGCTAGCTGCCACATCACCGCTGCATCCATGAACCACTAGCCAAATGGCTACGTGCCTTCAGGCACTTTACCATCTTGAGCTTGGATATAAAAATATGGAAATCTTCCTTAGCACCACCAATATGGGATTAAACACTTGAAGCACCTACAATTTGAGATATACACATGGCATCCTAGCGTGAAGCCTTAATGGGTATCTTCCTTACATCTATTGTTTAAAGCTTAGTGCACACTATAGGATCGAGATGAACTTGATCGATTCTTAGTCTTCACACAACCCAACCACTTTCCACATGGTGCATAGTCACAAACCTACAATGGTAAAACATCTTGCAAATTTCTATCAAGGAAAAATAACCACAACATGATTAACAAGATCTATGAAAACTTTAACTTTTCAGTAAGCTAACCACTTTCCACGTGGTGCTCTACAAAGGTTAAACTCTGGGTAACTTCTGCTTCAGGCTTTATGCCAACCATAGATGGCATCTGATCTGACAGTGCTGGAAGATGGCTGCAAAATTTGAAGAATACTGACCTCGTGATCCTAGAATAGACACTTGGTGACACAACATGATGCTTTTAAGGTTATATTGATTGTATCTCATGATTAAGGAATCACGCCCACCATAGGATTAAGATAGAGTTGCTCGATAGATGAAAAGTGTAAAGTATGTTGGGGATATTAAACTTAGGAAAAATTAATACATCTTTCTAGGTCATTACAAAATGTTAAAATGATGGCCCCAACCAAAAACAACTTAAGGAGATGGGTTTAAGATACATAAGTGATAGAAAAATTAACTTCATTTTAATAACATGCGTTAAGGACTTAGGTTTTCTTGCATAAAATGACCCAAGGTTGAAGAAAAAATTTATTAGGGCTTAAGAACCAATCCATAGACATTGTAGAAATGAAGAAAGACTCAGAGCCATTGGAAAAAATTTGATAGTGGTAAAATCCACTCTGAATGAGGATGTATGTCTCTTGCAGGCATAGCAAGATTCTAGAACTCTAAGATAAGAAGACCACCTACAGAAAGCAAAAAATAACCTACACCAAACAAGAAAAAATACATGAAGAAAAATCTACTCCTACAACAAGAAAATATCTTCACCTCTACTTCTTTATTCACTGATTTGAAAGAGTCAAACCAAGACTGATGGCCTAAAACCATCACCAAAATTTTGATTCCACTTGCCTCTGTCATAAATAATGTTTTTTTCTCCCTTCTCTAAAAATAAGATGAAAATATCTCTTTCATCTATTTGACCATATCTAATAATATTTTCCATTATCTCAATACTAGAAAAAAATGTATCAACACATTCACCATTAGAGCTCACTTAGATGCCAGGAAAAACTTGAAAAGGCTGATCATGTGGCATATGTATGTTGCATTCATCAGGTAAAATAAACCAGACCAAATGCAATATTCATCATTTTCTAGTTCAATGCCACATCTTGGAAAAACATCATCCAGCTGAGAAAGACATTCATGCTTTGCCATATTGCTAGAGTTATCATTTTTTATTTTGTCACATGTTTCTATTTAAATAGCAGAGTTCCCTAAAGAGTTTACTTAAAAATTATAAACCTTATGCAAACCAACACCCTGTCTATTGGAGGAAGAGAAGTCATCATCATACTCACTAGGTATCTACACACCTTGAGCAACTGAAATGCCATCCCTCAATGGTTCAATGAAATATTTTGAATCTGAAATAGATTCACAATTCACATAACTATCCCAATCAGTACTCAAAATCATGCCAAGAAACTCTTCATCTTTTGAATATGGAAATGCACTAATGCTTTCACCAGCTTATACATCATATTCAAACTTGTTGTATCTTAGTGACATAGAAGAACAAGGAGAATCATAAAAAAATATATCAAAATCAGGATGGTCCTGATTCATAATCTATCAAAATCAATGTGTGTTGGGTGTAAGAACTCCAATCTATCCCTCCCTGAATATCTCATATATTCACAAGTTAGGAGCTCAGAAATTTGTTCACTATGAAGTGAACTACTCTCATAGCTTTGACCCAGTTCTGATATGTAGTCACAAGCATCATTTTTATTTATGAAGTCACTATATTTTTTCTAACTACACATATCTTCTGCCTCATATTGAGAAGGAGCATCACTTTCATGATTACAAGAGACAACATTTGCATTGAATTCATCCCCTTCATATTGGTTTCCATCACTCTCAATATCAGTATCACTAGGAGAAACCTCATGTGTAACCTCAAATTCAGGATCTACAACATTATTTATCCATTTCTTGGTACGCCCAATACAATTTTCCTTCTTTGTAGCTAGCCAATGAATTGATTCATGAAACAAAATTTCTACAAACAAACCAATATATGTCGACTCCATTCATCCAACACCCATGGAAAGCTCATTATATGCTTTATAAAACTTTCTATAAAACACATATTTTTCTTTTACCTTCATCCTTCCTACCTCTTCCCTTACAAACAATATGCAATCCTCTTTAATGTTTTGATCTATCTCATGTGAAATATCATCACATTCAAGATCCTTAACACCCTTTATCCAAAATTTGGTTTCTTGAACATATTCTTCCCTCAAGGACGTTGTCCAATCAGGAAAATGAATTTCCAAAAACAAATTAACCCAAACTACCTTCTGAGGATAGACAAGAATATCAAAATCCCTTATTATGCTAGAAAACCTCTTATAAAAAAGAAGTACAGATTCTCCCACCATTCTGCTCATTCTTCTTTGTAGTGACAAAATTAATTGTTCTTGCATCTTTTGTTCTAACATTTTCTCTTTTACAATAACCTCTTAATGGTCTAGCAAAGATCAGGCTTCAAATTTGGACATAGCAGAAAGTCCTCCATCCTCTATGTCTGATGTAGAGGCCCCAGGTGGACTTTGAATTGGTAGTTTCTAGAGGGACTTCACATGTACTCTCACAACACCAAACTGACTTCTTCAATGGGATCATTCTCCTTGATCCAAGCCACACCATGCTCTATAAGAGTGCACACCATGCCTTATGCCACCATAGGCTCCACATCCTTGTAAACATCACAAATTCCCCTCAATCCATCCATTTGATTCATCCATTCCACTTATTCAATCAATTATCTCTTACCAAGTGCTCACTATCCCTTAATCTCTAGTATCCCTAAACAATGGGTTCTTTGTATGCACTCTTAACCAAATCATAATGATACTATCTACAACATGTTCCCAACTACACATAACCTCATTCTGAGTCCTTCATCCAAATATTCACTTTCTAGACCTTTCACATGCACTCAATCTGCAACTTATCTTAAACAGAGATCTCTTTCCCCATCTTCAAGCATCTCCCTATAATGAAACATCTAATGAAACATAATGTAAAGGGATAGGTCTCTCCTACAAGATACAATATCCATAGAAAGTGGGAGAGCCTAGGTGCTCATTGGAACTTCCAAACAATTTGTTCTTTGCACTAAATCATTGTCTAGGAATAGTTAGAACAACTTGTGTTTTTTTACCATAAAACTTCACAAAAAAATATAAAATTGCATGGAAATGATCAGAGAATTACACCATAACTATTTAAAACCATTTCAAATAACATTTTCATTAAAATAAAAAATTTAAGAACACCAAAGATGACTATACACTCATGACACATAATAGACAATTTTCAGAGAATTAAATTTTATTGCTTTGAAACTCCATTACATTTGTTTTTTTGAACCAAAGACACTCTTCCCCAAACTTCTAATACTCCTCTCCCCTCTCTAAATCACTCTCACACAAGTAAAACAACATTTACTTAGATGGTTTATAGTTACAACTTCTCTATTAAATTGCTTGTGGTCAGTTAAACTGAGTGTTACATATTAGTGTATTATCGTCAAGTTGACAACATGGTTGTCAACTCAAAAAATCCTCATTCTTTTACATCTATATCAACCATTCAAAGGATTTTAGGAATATAGTGTAACTCTTAAAGCCTTAAACCCTTACTAAACCCCATATAAGCCTTTTAGACTATATTGTGCATATAAATTCAACATTACATATTTTGGCACTTGCAGTGCATTTGACAACTTTTAAATGGCTCTAATGGCCAACTTAAAAACATGAATGACCTTAAAGGCCTTTAAACATATAAATTACCCTAGGGTCCTCAAATGACCCCCAAGGTACATCCCCAAGGTACACTTTGACCCCAAAATACCATCAAGGCTTACATTATTGATTCTAATACAAAAGGATTCACATAATAATCAAAACATATTCAAAACATCATTAAAGAACCATTATTGGTCTTATTACAATGGTAATGAAATTTCAAGTTAATTTTGTGTTGAACTCCCCCCAGGATCTATTAGTGACCCTATTGCACCTTCATGTCATTGGTGCTTGGCCCTGGTGCTCCTGCACCATACTTCTCAGGTTTAAAACTTTTCCATGTCCTCTTGAAAACCTTCAAATAAATCAATGTCAAAAAAAAATTCAGGCCTTCATCTTGACCTTTGTCGCGTATAGGTCCTCCATGAACCATACCATCAATCCTCGATGCATCTTCATCTTGCATTTTATTTTTCCCTTCCTCAATAATGTGAAGATGGATTTCCCATGCCGCTACATCTTGTAAGTCACCATCATATAATTCATTATCTCTATTTCTTCTTGTCCCATCTCCACACTAGGATAAAATTGTGTCATCTTTTGAGCCTCCTCATGACCCATCTCTACAAATTATTTCTCTTCATTGAAGGATTATCCCTTTGGTGCCTCCAAAAATTCTCCATAATTGTGCCATTCTTCAACTACTACAACAAATCTCTCCCACAAATATACCTCATCTTCAAGACCTTCTAGGCCTTCCTCTCTGCTATATCCTCCAACATCCACCAAGACTTTTCCACAAGTCCCTACACCTCTCATCATAGATGCATCAAGATTACCCTTCCTAGTACCCTCCTCTTCTTTAACCTCTTTCTTCTTCCTTGTTTCTGCAACTAGTCTCTGAATAGGTCATATCACCTTCCTCTTTAACCTTAAGTTCCAACACGAAGCATCCTTAAGCATCCTCTCTAGTTTCTTCAATCTTGCTTCACCTTCTTCCAAGGATTTCATCCCCTTTCTTCTCTATTCTTGAACTATTTTCCACTTCTCTTCCGACTCTTCCAAAACCCTTCTTAGGCTTCTAAAATCTTCTTTCCTCATCCATTCTATTTCTTTCTTCCTTACTTCTTCTTATTTCTTCTTTCTTTCTACTTCCTCTCTTCTCTTCTTGTCATCTTGCATAAACTATTTCAGAAAACTTGGCTAACTGCCTTTCACTTTTGGTCATTTCCATCTTCACACACTAATCTAAGATTATTCTCACATTTCCAATATATTGATCAACTCTGAGACACATAAGGAGGAAATGGGAACTCCAAGGATTCAAGAAAGGACCAAGTATACATGTGAACTCAAGAGAAATTATCACTCTTCCTCAACCTAGGATGCTCCTAAGCTCTAATACCACTTGATGTAGAGGACCTAGGTAGACCTTGAATTTGTAGTTTCTAGAGGGACTTCACATTTATTCTCACAACAGAAAACTGACTTCTTCCATAGGATCATTCTCATTGATCCAAGCCACATCATGCTCTATCAGAGTGCACACCATGCCTTATGCCAAAATAGGATCCACATCCTTGTAAACATCACAAATGTCCCTCAATTTATCCATTGGATTCATCCATTCCACTTATTCAAGCAATTATCTCTTACCAAATGCTGACTATCTATTAATCCCTAGTAGCCCTAAATAGTGGGTTTGTTTTACACGCTCTTAAACACATCATCATTGTTAATGTTTGTAGCTTCAATCATAGTATCATTATAATACACATAATACATGTTGATTAATAATAATATAATATACATGTTATATTATTATTAATCATATGAAATTTAATATTCAATATTAAACTATTATATCATTCTTAATTAATAATTGATTGATGAAATATTATAAGATTGATTAAATTCTAATTAATAGGAAGAGACATGTTCTTTCTTATAAATAATAATGAATAGGCATGTCCCATGAAGGGACATGTCTCTCCTAGCCTCATTCCCAAAATAAATGAAAGAGAGATTGTTGCATTTGGAAAACATACAACATAGAGTGCTATTACATTTGTAGCTATCCTAAAACTTAACATGGTATCAGAGCCAAACTACAAATGTAAGAGAGTAGTTTGTTGATGGTGAATGTGTGACTATCTCAGAAAATACAGTCGTAGTAAAGGGACCATCTCTCACAAATCCACCATTGGATTTTTCTAAATTTTGGATATGTTGGTGAAAGACAAATTTTGAAGAATCCCACAAGAGACATTGGAGGTATAATTTGGGGTTAAAAAGTTATGATGGACTATGTACAGGTTTATGTGAAATTCTTGAAAGTAGCTTTCATTAAAGAGATATATTAATTTGTTATTATTGTGGTCAAGCATTAACAAAGAAGAATGTATTAAAGAAAGTGTGTCTCTTTATAGAAAAAATAATAAATTATAGAGTTTCACCTCTCATGGAGCAATCAAGTCATTTAACAAGAAGACACAATTATTGTTCAATGATTTAAGAGTGAGAATTGTACATTGTGGTGGTAATAATAACCAATGTTACATTTTTACTTGAACCATCCTTAGTGGAGAGTGAGAAAATGGTGATCATCCACTCTAGGTTGTTTCTCTACATGAAGGTCATCGACATGGATAGCATGAATAAAATTATGATCTCCTGTAGAGTGTCCTCCACAAACAACTTCAAAATTTGATGATAGTTGATATTTCCTATATGGACTCACCTTACAAAAGGAAATATTTGAAACTTAAGATAAGTATTCCATGTTTTGTTAGTGAACATGAATTATTGAGTTTGAAATTTATACCATAATATTGGCTAGTAAAATCTTTTATTCTTCTATATTTGGTATTTTCGTATGAGATAGTTTAGTTTATAAGCTATTTGTAATCTGCCTTTGACATACCTTCAAGAAAGAAGCACAATAAATTATTTTTAGAGGGAGTCTAAATATTTAGAGGTAACTTTGGATGAGGAGCTAAGAAGATTAATATCAGACTCAGAGGGAGTGTGACACTTCATCTTAAGAAATCGTCAATGATCAATAGATTTATTTCTTCTCAATGAGTTCTTTGTGAGAGAAGTTTGAGGTGAAATCCATTGTTTTCAACCTCTACATTGAGGCATGATGGATGTCATGTGTGTGACTCTACATTTTTAATGGGTCTACCCCATGTGTACATCATGAGGAAGTGACAAATTCCAAATGATTATCACTTGTATTTGTAAGAGTTATTGAAAGGTGACGATCTTACAATAACTTGATCTTCTATTGTGATAGACATCTTGTGATGGCTAAAATAGATCATAATAGATAGAACTTGTGTATAGAATCGCCGATTAAGGAAATCCACATTAAATATTTTGAGTTTTTGGATAGAATCAATAATGGAGGAAATCCACATGAGAGCTTGTGGATAGAATCACCAATTGAGGCAATCCACCTAGGTGCTTGTGGATAGAATCATCGATTGAGGAAATCCACATTAAAGGTCATGAGTTTGTGGATAGAATCACCGATGGAGGAAATCCACATGAGAGCTTGTGGATAATATCATCAATTGAGGCAATCCACCTAGGAACTTGTGGATATAATTTCCATTTGAGGCAATCCACATTAAATGTTGTGATTTTGTTGATAGAATCACCAATGGAGGAAATCCACATGAGAGCTTGTGGATAGAATCACTGATTGAGGTAATCTAACCAGGAAATGGTGGATAGAATCATAGATGGAGGAAATCAACTCTAAAGCTCATGATTTTATGGATAGAATCGCCGATGGAGGCAATCTATATGAGAGCTTGTGGATAGAATCGTCGATGGAGGCAATCCACTCTAAAGCTCTTGATTTTGTGGATAGAATCACCGATGGAGGCAATCGACAAAGAGCTTGTGGATAGAATCATTGATGGAGGCAATCCACTTGAGAGCTTGTAGATAGAATTATCGATGGAGGAAATCCACCTGAGATCTTGTGGATAGAATCATCGATGGAGGCAATCCACTTGAGAGCTTGTGGATATAATCATCAATGGAGGAAATCTACATCTTGAGACTATAATTTCATTTATTACAACATGAGGATGACACTTTTATTTCTTACCTCATATGATTGATGTTATCAAGTGTCATATAAGTGTTGACATTAGATTTATTTATCCTCCGAGTGTTAATGTTTTTAGCTTCAGTCGTATGATCATTATAATACATAAAATACATGTTATATTATTATTAATCATATGAAATTTAATATTCAATATTAAATTATTATATTATTCTTAATTAATAATCAATTGATGAAACATTATAAGATTGATTAAATTATAATTAATGGGAAGAGACATGTCCTTTCTTATAAATAATAATGAACAGACATGTCCCATGAATAGACATGTCTTTGTTAGCCTCGTTCCCAATATAAATGAAAGAGAGATTGTTACATTTGAAAAACACATACAACATAGAGTTTTATTACATTTGCAACTATCCCAAAAATTAACAATCATGATACTGTTTTTAACATGCTCCCAACTTTTCTCAACCTCATTCTCATTCCTTGATGCAAAGATTCACTTTCTAGACCAGTCTCGTGCACTCAATCTGCAACTTATCTCAAACAGAGATCTATTTCTTGATCCTATAGCATATCCCTCCAATGAAAAATATAATGATACATAATGTATAGGGGTAGGTCTCTCCAACAATATACAATCACCACAGAGAGTGTGAGAGCCTAGGTGATCATTGGAACTTCAAACTAGTTTTTTGTTTGCACCAAATCACTGTCTAGGAACAGTCAAAATAACTTGACCTTTTCTACCTTAAAACTTCACAAAAAATAAAAAATTGAATGGTAATGATCATAGAATTGCACCATAACTATTTCAAACCATTTCCAATCACATTTTCATTGAAATTAAAAGTTTTAAGAACACCAAAGATGACTGTACACTCACGGTAGAGAATAGACAGTTTTTAGAAAATTAAATTTTTGTTCTTTGAAAATCAATTACATTTGTTTCTTTGACCCAAAGACACTCTTCCAAAACTCCTAAGGTTAATCTCCCCTCTCTAACTCATTCTCACACAAGGAAAATAACCTTTACTAAGAAGGTTTATATTTACAACTTCTCTGTCAACCTGCTTGTGGTCAGTTAAACTCACTATTACATATTAGTCTATTGACAACTACTCATTATTTTCAATCTACATCAACCTTTGAAAGGTTTTTAGGACTCTATCTTAACTCTTAAAGACTCAAAGCCTTACTAAACCCCATATGAGCCTTTTAGACTATATTGTGCATATAAATGCAACATTACATATTTTGGAACTTGTAGTGCATTTGACAGCTTTTAAATGGCTCTAATTGCCAACTTAAAAACATGACTGAACTTAAAGGCCTTTAAACACTACAACTACCATAGGATCCTCAAATAACCCCCAAGGTACACTTTAAACCAAAAATTTCATCAAGGCTTATATTATTGATCCTATTACGAAAGGATTCACATAATAATCAAAACATATTCAAAACATGATTAAAGAGATATTATTGGTCTTATTACAATGCTAATGACCTTTGAAGGTCATTTTTTCTTCAAATCCACCTTAGGATCTATTAGTGACCCTATTGCACATTCATGTCCTTGGTGCTCCTACACCAATGTCCCCCATTTTTAATTAATACATACTTCCACTTGATTTTGAAAAATACAACTCTAACTTGAAGCATTCAAACCTCTATCCAAACCTTTTTCCTTCTCTTACTGCTTAAAACACTTAATAAGGAAACATTTTATATTCTTGAAAAATGAAATAGTTAGATGTGTTGTAGAAGATGCAAAAATATTGATCTAAATTCACCTTCACATCACCTTTAAAAACCTTTGGTAGAGTCAGCACCTCTTTGCAGAGGGAAGGTTTGAATTAGCAGAGAAATTTTTCCCAACTCTACCCTTCTTTAAAAATAATAAACTCACAACACACCCTTAATAGGGTCTCATAAAGATTCCTCTTCTAACTATGCTCTCATTCATAGGAGCCCAAACATCTATTGCATGTTCACTGCAAGTCCACATCTTTCCTTTGTGGCCTTTCTTCAATCATGCACACTGGTGCAAATCAGAGAAATTGGAGTCGCCACTCACCTCTTGTGAGATAGTATATGAACATTTTTAAGATCTTCACACTTTCAGGAAATATTGTAGTGACAAACAAAAAAACTCATCTATCTTTATAAGTATTAGGAATATCTCTTTGTAGCTCATGACTATATAACTGACTCCCAAGTGGAGTCACCATTTTGTTGGTGTTAAAAAATGTTTATGCTTTGAAAGCCACTAATATAACTTAAGATTTATTTTCAGAGTGGTTAACTCCAAGTATAGGAAGATGTTTAATGTAATTGGACCAACTATAGGGACAATAATTCCTTTTGCACTTATGGCTCTACAAAACCAAGGTAGGTACACCTAATCTAGATAGATATTCAACTCTTTACAACTCTATATTTTAACAACATATAATGGTAAGAAGGTACTAAATGCTAACCACACATTCATTGACTCTCTATTACCATTAAGGACTAACAACCAGAAACCACATAAGATGAAATAACTTAGGAATGGTTTTGATTTAAAATTTGCAAAACATAGCCAAACTCAATCAGACATGTATCACGATAGAATGTACTAGTTCTTGATCAGTGCCTTATCCATTAAGCAATATTTATTTTTTAGGAGTAGAAAATAGAAACCTATTGTTGTCAAGGACTCAAAGCCATAAACATAAATAATCTAAGACTAAAGATGACTTACAATATCCTTATGTAGACAAATGAAATGAGCCTATGTTGTATCCAAAGAAATATTTAATTTGATCCTTGATCAAAATTGAGGAATAACAACATATACATAAACAAATTCTATGCAGTGAATTAGAAGATCCAAAACTCAAAAGATAGACATCAAGGAGAGACTTGAATCAGAACTATTGTATTAAGTATGAAGAATCCTTGTTCTGTGTCAATCTATTTAAAAATACATGCCAGTTCAACAAATGCAAAATATCTAAATAACTTTCTATTATATCTTAATACAATCTAATACAAATTTGTTATATGCCTCAGAACCAAAAGGAATGGAACCACACTTGGGACAAAAAAATCATGGAACCCTTACAACAGAGAAAAGAAGGACATTTAGAGGAGAAGGAAACCCTAAAGATTATATCCATCTAACACCTATCCTTCTATGCAATCAGATTTACTCAAGTCATTCCTTTCACCGACTTATCTTTCTCTAAAATATCAACAAAAGATTTGATTTGATCTAACCACTTCAACCAAAAAAATCTCATGCAAAATTAAGTTGAAACCTTCCTCCATAATCCATGCTCAGTACAAACTGAAATGAAGTTGTTAACCACCTTGGGATATTTTAGAATAGTTCACATAATTAATGTAGAAAAGACAAAGAACCAACCTAGGGTTGTAAAGGATTTGAAGATCTAACAAGAAACCCTAACAAACACCTCTCAACATTAATTCACTCTGTACTGCCCAAAATTTCCTTCCAAACAACACCCCATAGCTATGTAGACATGACCTAGAAGATTAGATTGATTCATTTATTTCTTTTTTTTTATAAGACATAGTTTACCACCATGAAAAACCTTGAGAGAGGATTTAAAAATATGAAAATATGATATAATAGTCACAAGTGGTATGAAAAACCCTATCAATTTTTGAAATAAAAAATTGAATTACACTTTAAAATGTGACCATCAATCCTTATTAAAATACCCATGATATCAACAAAATAAAAGCATTGATGACTCTGAAGATATCCACATGGAAAAATATAATAGGCCTATGGGATCCCTTTATCCTTTCTTGACCTACACTGACTGACTCAGACTGGTGTCATGCAAGTTTGAACCCACAAAGATTATCCCACATGAATCACTCAATCAATGCTTAGCACCCACTGTATGATCATATCTATCCTGACTATCATTTACCCTACCTTAGCTCTAGCCCCACGATCATAGGATGCAACATCACGCATGGGGATGATCTTGCATAGAGTACAACTCCATATTCACATCAAGGGATTACATCAACTGTTGGATCTTCACAAATCTAGCCAATCTTTATTTCACTTAACACCTCTAATCAAGAGCCACCATGTGACATGCGTCATGCAGGTGCGATGCATCAAAAAGGAACTACCTTCATCTTTCTGATCCACACATAGCTCACATTGTCATATCTTCACAAATATTTATACCTTTAATCATCAGTTTACCTCTAGCTGGGTCCCAACACATGCCACATGATGCAAGGGTGTGATATCGTGAACAATATTTACCTTCCAACTTCTCTTAGTGGGATAGTGAGAGCAATTGGATCTCTCAAGATTTACATGAATCTTAACTTCCTTTATCTCCACATAGGACACACGACAACAGATCACAAACCCATGAAGCTTCCTTTCTGTCTCCTCTGATCATCACAACTATGAAAAAATCCATCACTTGTCACCACATGGAACCCCCTAATTTTCTTGGACCTCTGCCACCTCACCATCTGATTTGGCCCTGTCACATATCAATTAGCCACATGTCGAGTAGTTGCAAATTCATGATCTGACATGATCTTTTATGACTAGGATCACACTGAACTACATTGCTGACACTTGTCACCTTCACTCACATCACCTTGGCAAGGGCCCAAAAAATAACCTTCCTATCCACCAGCTAGCTGCCACATCACTACTTCATCCACAAACCGTGAATAGTTAAGAATCATTGGTATTGACAGTTTCAAGGAGCTTTATCGAGATGATGAGGAATTCTCAGTTTCTTATAAGGTATGCAAAGACTTTCAAAATCATTTCCATAGAGAGCATTCTAAATTTACACTTCAAGGAGGTCTTTTGTTTAGGGGAGGGCAACTCTGTGTGCCAAGAGGTTCAATGAGAGAGAACATAATTTAAGAGAAACACATTGGGTCACTTAGTGGACATTTTGGTGTTAATAAAACCATATAATTCATTCAAGATATTATTACTGGACTAATATGAAGAAAGACATTAAATTCAGGGTTGTATCAACCCCTTCCAATCTCAAATAGACCATGGGAGTGTGTTAGTATGGATTTTGGGTTTGGACTCCCAAAGACAAAACAAGGTGTGGATAGTATATTTTTTTATTGTGGACAAATTTAGTAAGATGGCCCATTTTGTGCCATGTAAAACAAGTCATGATGCATGCTACATATACAATATTTTCTTTAGGGAAGCAGTCAGGATTCATGGACTACCCTTGAGTATTGTGTTAGACAGAGACTCCAAGTTCATGAATCATTTTTTGAAGACTTTATACCATAAGCTTGGCACCAACCTTTATTTTTCTTCTGCATACCATCCTCAAATAGATGGGCAGACTCAAGTTGTTAATAGGTCTTTGGGAAACCTTCTTAGGTGTCTCAGTAAGGAGTATGGACAGACATGAGACCAAATCATTTCTCAAGAAGAATTTTTGTGTAATGACAACATAAATAGATCCATATGTAAAAGTCCCTTTTAAGTGGTCTATGTGGTTGATCCTAGAGGCATATGTGAACTCATAGAACTGGGGAATAGTGCAATATGAAGTGGTTATCCAGATGAATTTTCTTAGTCCATGAAGGAGGTACATGATAAAGTGAAACATGCACTTGTGGACTGTATGACCAATACAAAGTGTAAAGTGGATGAGAGAAAGAAATATGTTCAATTACACATTTGAGATATAGTGATGGTACACTTAAATAAGGCAAGGTTGCAGAAATGTTTCCCTAAAAATCTTTAGATGAGAAGGATAGGCCCTTGTGCCATCTTAGCCAAATATGGGAACAATGCCAATAAGGTGTAGTTTTCTATAGATATAGGACTATCTCCAATATTCAATGTTGTATATTAGGTTTCATATAAAGCACCTATTCCAGTAGGAGATCCTAGAAAATCAAAGGATATAGAAGATATAGAAGCTTTGAAACTACCACTGACACCAAGACCATAGGTAGAGAAGATCTTGAGCTCCACAGTAGCTACAAAGACAAGATGCAAGGTGTAGATGGAATATCTTATCAAATTGTAAGGAAAGGAAGATTCAGAGGCTACATGGGTGCTAGACAAAGAGTTTCATTAGTTGGGCATAGAACCTAAATTGATCCCACTAATACATTTATTGTTATTTTCTAACGGAAACTTCAAACAGAGGGTAGACAGTTTAGTGAAAATGAGTTTTTTTTTTGTAATTATTTGAAAAAAGTCAAAATTCTAACAGATAATTCTTAGAATGTTAGAATTCCAACATCATTGATACAAGACAAAAAGTGAAAACCAAATCATTTTGATTTTTCATTCGTCATGGGAGAAAATGAGCGCGAGGTCAGAATACCCAATTGTGGTAGGAATTGTGCTAACCTGCCATCGACTAAGAATTGTGTTGAAAAAGGGAAGCCCTACGCCAGTGATTTGTCCTATTTTCATGCTTCATATGCTAGTAATTTGTTAAAATTTACAAGTTATGGCTCAATAAAAATAGAAGGAGAAGAAGGAAGACACTAACCCCCAAGAATGATTTCTTCTTTCTAGGTTTGATACTCTATACACAATCTTTTCATCATAGTGTTTCATAGTGGGTATTCTCTTTATGGTATTGGATTTCTTCCTTTTGTATTATATTATTAATTTGTCCTACTTTCATGTGCCCTATGCTAGAAATTCATCTGACTTTACAAGGTGTAGCTCAACAAAAAGAGCAGGAGAACAAGGAAGAAACTGACCCTAAAAGGCCAAAGAACTCCCAAGAATCATTCATTCTTTCCAGCTTTGATCCTCTATACACAATATTTTCATCATAGATTTTCATAGTGGGTATTATCTTTATGGTTTTTCATTGCTTCCTAGTGTCTTATATCAGTAGTTTCTCTATTATACACTACAGTAATATTTGCTTCCCAAATAAAATAATAGAGGTTTGTGAGGTGTGCATCATAGGTTTCAGATTTGTGCTGATGAATGTCATTGTTAGCATCATTGGTACCAAGGTTCATGTTTGGAGCTGCATTGAATTTAGGGCCATATAACTTTCTATAGAAGAAAAGTGGAAAATTTACATATTTCAAAGATATGCATCCAATTTCAAAGTGAATTTAAAGGGTAAATCATTTATAATTGATCCCATGATCTTGATCCTAAGTGCATTGGGGACTGTACTATAGTTTTGATTAGTGCCAACTTTCTATGGAAATCTTAACTATAAATAGGTGACAAATTCATTGAGTGTAGTAGTGGCCAAGACTGGGTAGGATTGACAGAGAACGAGGTTGAGGTCTAAAAGTTTAGAGAAGAGTTTCTAAAGTTAAATCAACATAAGGAATTTGATTTTTGTAATCACTCTTGTTTAGTAAGTGTATTATATTGAAATATAAAATTGAGGTCTATATTTATTGTAAGCCCTTGAAAAAGATATTGTGATGTATTTGAAATTCTAGAGTTTAATATATTGTTCCAAATTGTTTTTCATATTTTTGTTACAATGTTTGAGTTTTCTTGTGCATGTTGATGAGTGTTTTAAGACAAGACTGCACAGATATGTAGTATTTCATTAAAAACCCTTACTAAAATTGCATGATAAAATCTTCATCCTTGTCTACTTAAAGACTGATGAGTTTAGTTTGAGCTTCATTTTCAATCATAGCATGGAACTTATTAAAAATTTTAAAGGCTTCTAATTTCTTTTTCATGAAGTTAATCGAGTTTATTTTACTATGATTGTCGACAAACAACTTGAAGTATGAATGTCCTCAATAAAAAATGTTGTTTTTGGAGCCACACAAATAAAAGTGAATAAGATGAAACTATTTTTGAGCTTTCCAAGTTGATCTAGGGTAAATATATCTATGTTGTTTTATTGGATTCCAAGCTTTGCCTTGCTCCATTGTCTCAGGCATATAATTTTTTCATACTTAACATAAAATTTTGTCATACTTAACATAGAATTTTTTCATACTTAACATGCCCAATTATTGCATTCCATAAAGGACTAGTAAAACATTTTCCTTCATCTCGAAGGTAAGAAAAACTCTTTAAAAGAGATGAAAATACTTTTGAGTTCTTATAACTTTCCATCATCCAAACTTGTCAATGCAACTTGATTATCAAACTTCTTTTTAACTACCACCTATCCATCTTCTGATCAAATGGATTGGTTTTGTTGCAAAATTAATGCTAGAAACAACAATTTACATTATATTTGAGGAAGATACAATACATAATTAAGTACACAATTTATAAGCCCATGCCATAAAAAATATTGAACAACTTACAAATGAAATGGTTCTCCATATAACTGTAACACAAATAATAGATTTATTGTCACTTTAAGAAGCAAAAAATAGAGCACAACCTCCACCCACACATCTTGATATTAATGGTAGACAAAAAATAACATTTGATGTTTTGTGGCTATTTGATCTTAATGGTAGACATAATAGAACATTCTCACATGTTAATGTAGATATAAAATAGTTTAACTAATATTTCACCATTGTGTGGCCTAGGGT
>MU224365.1:677269-708863 GCA_018584345.1 Thuja plicata
AAGTGCTAGGACTTTATTAATTAAATTAATTCGATCATAGGGTTTGTTTAGCCAAATAGATATTTAGGAATTAATTATGATGTATGATTAATACAGGTTTAGGATTCTCTGTATTTGACACTCAGGTTGAGTAGAGTCTGTGAAAAACTCAGAATTGCCTAGTACAATAGGACTTTGATGATTTAGAAGAATGACAAATGCAACAAAATTGGTTAGAGTTGCAAGATGCCAATTTTGGGGTGTTACAAGTCCTAGTGCAAACTGCCTCACAGTCAGCGATCTATCTACACACTCAGCAACTTCTCACTCTGATACCACTTGATGAAGGGGACTCCCCTTAATACCACTCAGCACATGACAAAAACAAAGAGAAACAACAAAAAATTGCAAGAATAGAAAATTGGCTTCTTATTGGCTGCACAAATGTTGAAGTACAAACTTTGGAATAACAATATCAAAAGCCACATGGGTATCCCTTACAATAATATGTAGGACAAAGCCTCAAATAACCACCCAGAACTGACCTAGAAAACACCATAGACCTTCCTTAAATACACAATTTTCCACCGCCCGAGAAGGTTCCAGGAATCTATCCATTAAGGATGACTACCCTTAGCATTTAATTATTTTTCACTTTTATTACAAAAGGGTCAGCTTTAAATATTTACAAAACATGAGATTAGGTAGCCCAACTTTTGGAAGCCATAAATTTTGAACCGTAGCTCCGATTGGCTATTATAACCACTTTTTGAAAGGGGGAGATTGTGATCTACAATGCCTGACTCTCAAAATGCCAGTCAACCAGGGGTTCAACCTCAATCTGGAGCCTCTAAGGTCTTGGAAATTGAGCTCAAAGGTTTTGCACCCTAAAATCTCAATAGTAAATTCTTAATAACTTCACTAATACAGATGATCTGGAAATGAAATTCAACCGGCATTCTTATATGACTAAGATGAACCTTCACCTAGAAAATTAGAATATTCTGAGTTCAAATGACCAACTTACTAAAAATAGTAAGTTTCCAAAAATAGTAGCTTTGTACAAATTAGCCCTTATTGAATAGAAAAGCACATATTTTTGGGTGATGCAATATTTCCCTTACACCCAGGATGCTCCTGCATCACTGTTGCAAATTGTGTTTGACTTATTCTTGTACTTGAGAAATTAGTTTTTCTAATTCTTTTCCTTGAGCACTAATTTTGAAATCTGAAAGTATGTCTACAAGATCCAATGGACCCCTGGGGTGTTGACCATATACTATTTGGAATGGTGTTTTTCCAGTGGATCTGTTGAGATAATAGTTGGAAGAAACCTCTTCTTGTGAAGGATTACATCCCAACTCTAATTGTATTTCTTTCTTAAGCACCTTAAGAGTTTCCCAAGTAATTTATTCACCACTTTTGATTGGACATTAATTTGTGGGTGATATGTTGAATTGTAGGTCAAGTTTGTCCCCAACTTCTCATGAAGTGTTTGCCAAAAATGTCCTTGAAATGTTACATCCCTGTCTAAAACTATTGTTTTTGGTAAACCATGAATTCTGACAACTTCTTTAAATAAAATATGTGGAATGTTGCAAGCATCATTTTTTCTTTTGCAAGGAACAAAGTGCACCATTTTTTGAATCTATCCACAATGACAAAAACACTATCAAAACCTTGTTTTCTTCTAGGTATTCGCATAACAACGTCCATAGATATTGACTCCCAAGGCCTAGTAGGTATAGGAAAAGGTTAGTATAACCCTTGATTTGTAGATACACCCTTAGCTTGTTGACCAATAGTGTAGACTTTAACAAATTTCTTGACATCATTAGTCATTTTGGGCCAAAAATAGCTTCTTTTAATTAGATCTAGATTTTTTTATATGCAAAGGTGGTCACTCATTCCCCCACAATGATTTTCCTTTACTATGTTTAGCCTCATTTAACATATAGGTATACAAATTTGAGAACCTTTGAACAAAAGACCATCTTGAATGAGAAATTCAGAGAAGTTAATATGATACCTTCCTATAAGTTGAGAACAAAATTCAAATGCTTCCCCAAAATATAGATGAACTACATAAAGATGCTTCAAAGCATCAATTCCAATGCTCTGAAGTTGAATTTAGTCAATCAGATTAACCCTTATACTGAGGGCATCAACAACATTGTTTCCTTGTCCCTTTTTGTGTTTTATCATAAATGTGTAGGCCTACATTTTCTCCATCCATTTTATGTGCTTGACACTCAATTTTTATTGAGATTTTATATAAATTAATGTATGGTTGCTAGTAGAGGCAACAAACTCCTTTTGTAGAAGCTAGTTCCTCTATTTATTGAGAGCCTATACTAATGCATAAACTTCAAGGTCATAAGTGGAATACCTCTTCTTAGCATCATTAATATTTTCAGAGAAGAAAGCTATAGGCTTCCCTTCTTGACTTATGATAGCACCAATGGCTATTTTGCTGGCATTTATTTCAAGAACCAACTTTTTCTACATTGCTTAATTCATAAGCTGTCAATTCCTCAATCTAGCATCCCTTGACACCTTGTTCTGACATTCTTTCCCATTCTAACAAAGGGATTTTATCTTGATCTTGGCTTCTATTCCACAGCCTCTCATACTTTTTTCTATAGCATTAATAATTTTAACATAAATTTTAAGACATGATACTAAAAAAAGAGGAATAACAAAAACAATAGATTTTAGCATTAAAATGCAACCCGTTGAAGTTAGCCATCTACTCTTCCAACCTTCTAGCCTTTTCCTAAATTGATCATCAAGATTATTCCAAATGAAGGACTTCCTAGTACCTTGAAACATGAGGATGCCAAGAAACTTACCAAGTTCCTATATTTACTCTTGGAATCCTTGAGATTGCTCTCTTCTTGTTGAGACATGTGTTGAAGAATAAAATCTCTGATTTAAACCAGTCGATAGATTGTCCAAAACAATTATATTATGCTTCTAAGGTTTCTTTCGTTACTCTTACTTCTCTCAAAGATGCTTCTCCCATTAACAAGTGTAATAAAAAAATTGTAGATGAGAAGAATTCTCAATTCTAGGCGCACTCTTCACCCCCCAATCCATAATTAGTTTCCTTTCTTGCTACTGATGAGACAACCCATGCCTTCAACCATGATAATGAATTAAAAGGGAGACAATGGGTCACCTTTTAGTAGTCCTTAAGAGGCCTAAAAATTCCTTGAGGACTCCCATTGACCAAAATGGAATAACATGGATGACATATGCAAATTTTAACCCATGAGATCAAATGTTTATCAAACCCAAATATTTCCATTATCTTTAGAAGGAATTCTCTGTCCACCCGATAGTATGCTTTTCTAATATCTATTTAACAAAAAATTGTTTTTTGCTTTTGCACATCTAATTTAATGAATAGCCTGTTAGGGATTTTTCTTGTATGGCCTCTAAAATGCTTGAATACTTGATTAACTCTGTGACTCCCAATGCCTTAAAATTCTAACTCAAGCAAGAAAAAACTCTAATTGATAAGGTATTTTGATAACACTGTGGATACCTATTATCACCTCCTTTTTTGAGATCCACTGACTCAAGTAGGTTTTACCTATGATTGATTATTGACTTTATAGTATCTTTAGAGTGTATTTTTACTTATGTGTTGAATGCTCTGTTCTTATATGGATAAATAGATAAAAGTGCAAATAACTATGATTACTCCGAGGAGAAGTTTAACAATCCAAATCATTATCTTGATGATGACAAACAATAACATGATAAGGAATTTCATCCTTCTTTCCTTTTATAATTCTTATGAATTTAGGAAGAGTAACCTATTTGATTTTCTCTTTAAGAAATCAACAAACTCAAATTGTAAACTCTGTGAGTAAAATTGATTTTAAATATATGCTCTTTGTGTAAATGTGATAGATTTTGAATAGTTTTAAATATTTGGATGATGATGGATCACTTAACAGGTTCTAGACAAGGGCTATCCTTCGGCTATAGAGTCAAAAGATATAAATCCACAAAGATAAAAAAATAAGAATACTATAGGATGCCTTACAATCTACATACAAATCAGGTAAAGTGCCTTGCAAACTACCTTATCACTCCCACAATGTTGTATCAAATCCTCAATGACTACTGTACTCTTTGAAACTACTGACAAAATTTAATTCTCCCCTTAGAAGAAACTTGCAAGTAATTAGATAGCTATCTTATAGCCAATATTTTTAACATGCCTTACAAATTAAACATAAAAGGGTACGCACAATAAGAAAAGAGACAACAACAATGGAGAATAAAGTTGCACTATATTTTTATTCATATATTTCTACTTTAGTACATATAAAGGTTAAAAGCTCAAAAACACATACTGAAATCTAGAAGTCTGGCTTACAATTATATTTGCATCCCCTTTAAAAATATTACATTTGATCTATATATAGGTCTAAATGATCTTGGAATCCTTAAGATAAGGATGCAACAAGCTTTAGATGGTTTAAGAAACCTAACCCTAAAATTATAGAAAAAGTAAAATAGAAGAGTGACCCAAGTGATGGAAAGACAAAAGTAGAGGATGAAATCTGATCTACTCCTTGTCTTCATGTGATCTTTGACATCTTTGGTTTGTGTACTCCTTAGATAGTTTCTGATATTCTTTAAAGATGACTAACCTACTTGTTCTCCAAGAACTGTGTGTCGGATCCTCAAACATTCTTTTATTCCTCAAAAAGTCAATTATGGTAGCTTTCTTCTTTTTTGTCTTTATATGAACTTTGGCACCTTTGTTTGATTATGTTTAGGATAGCATCAAATGTTTGCATTGAGACCAAGTGACTACTGTTATAGGCTAGCCTGCACTTTTCTTTTACGATTGCTAACCTTCATGTGCTCATAGGTCAGGTGCCAAGTATCCTTCTTCATTCTTCGTCCAAGACATCAACATCCACTGCACCAACCTTATTTTTCTTTGGCTTTGTCTTCAAGTCCCGTGTTACCAAATCATGTTTTTTATGCCAATTAAAGCTATGACTACCTTATAGTTGTGCCTTTTTCCTCTCCCATCTGACATGAGTTATACCTTTAACATCCACTATGAATTTATTGATGTCAGTTTCTGCCTTGAAAGCTTCATCTAAAATATTATTATAGCTTTCCATATGTAGATTTGAATATGAAATAAATGCCTCTTTATTAGGAAGCATTCTATTAAATTCACTTTTCTAGGCCTCTAAGGCCTTAATCTAATCATCCTCTCCCTTGATTGGAGGAATAAACTGGTTAAAACTTGATCCCAAGAGGCTGATCTTCACCTCAATCTGATTTAACTTTCCTTTGAAGAAAGGTAAAGTCACATTTATTTTATCAATCTCATCCCCCACCTATGTCACAATCTCTAGTAGATCTGGCCTATCTGTCTGTAAAGAAGCCAACTTCTCAAATAGTTGTACCCTACTTGACCAAGTTATGAAATAAGGATTCAAAATGGAGATGTATCCTACCACTTCAACTTGTAAAGTAGGTAATTTATTGTATGCATTTAGGATTATATCACTTTTATCTTTTAGGATATCAATCCTATGCTGAAGTATATTCAACAATGCATTTATGGCAATCTCATTATCCCTTTTAGCCATATCCTATGTTTTCTCTTCTTCCACTATTTCAACTTTTTCTTCTATATGTTGAGGCTACTATAAGGGTACATATACAACTTCTGGCTTTTCTTGCAATTGTTTGGACAATTCAGCAATTACCCTCTCTAGTTCATGAATCTTGATTTAGCATAATTCTCTGTCCTTAGCCAGGGCACTAGCCTCATCTAATAAAGTTTCACATCTTTTAGACAATTTCTTTGTCTTATCCTCATTGAAATGTGCCCAGTGTGTCATTACTTGGGAAATCTCCAAGTCACCTGTGTTCTGAACTAACCACACCATTTGGTTCCCCACCATGCTCTCTTGAATATTTAACAATTAGGGCTTCTGGTCTCTACGACATAGACTCCACATGACAACTGCTTGGGAATTTGGACTATATCCAAATCCTTTGATCATATCACCAATTTGGACCTTAGTTGTCAACTTTAGGTTTAGTTGCTTTCTTATTTGGTCTATTATAAATGCTAATGCTAAATCCCAGCCTTTGGCAAACAACATTCTGCTGTCTAAAACTAATTTCCTAGCTTCTTCAGGAGTAATATCCTCAGTTTTAGGATCATATGTTTGTATATCTAAGAGAGCCTCATTTGTCACTAATTCCTCACCAGTTAATTTCAACTGTTCTTTGACCTGCTTCTGCTTAAGCCATTTGAGGAAATCCTTGAATTCATTAGTTTTTTATGAAATTTTCATCTATTAAAACCTAATGCTGGTGGATCAGTCTCTCATCTATACATGTTTTTAGAGGCAACTCTATGTCCTCTTCCACTTCTTCCTACAAATTTTTCCCTCTTCTTATTTATTTTCTCAAATTATGATCATAGGCCCTATTACCAGGAATAAGGGCACTTACTCTATCTTTTTTCCTTTCTTTTGTCTCATAAGTTGTAGCATGAGACGACTGACCAAGATAAATATTTTGCCACTTAAGGTCAGGCTCATATGTACTCTCTACCTCTGTTTCCTTGGTTAAATCAATGGTGATCATTTAACCTACTGTCATTGCTTGTCCACTGCCTTGTGGTGGCTAATCCATTGGAGGTGGGCTTGGAATTGAATATCCTCCATCACTATCCTCCTCATACTCAGAATCAGAGTGCTCTAGCTCTTCTTTCCCTTTTCCTTTCACAACCAGGTGATCCTCCAATTTTTCACATAAGGTATGATTATTGTTCAACATAGCTTTAATTTTATCAAAATAAGGAAAATTAAGGAAGAACCCTCCAAATGCCACTCCTATTCTCTTCTTTTGTCTTTCCAAATCCAAAAGTTCTTGGATTTTATCTCTTTTTAGCTTTAATTCCCCTTCATCAATAATATTTATTGTAGCACCGTCCTCCACACATTCACCATGTAGATAAGTGTTAGGAGTGGTGGGAGTAAGGATTTTCTTAGCTCCTACAATGAAACCTTCTATATCAATATACCTATATAAGGCAACACTCATCTTGTATTTATTCAGCCAATTGCTCACTAAGTCAATGGCTTTCTTTCCAATTTTAAATTGATATATCTTGAACTATCTAGGGGTAAATGTCCCCTTCCTATGAGGTACAAGGTGTTCCTTATCAGTTGACATAAGCTGCCAAATGAATTCCATTGCAGTAATTCTAGTTGGCACATGATATGGTAAGATATGAGGAGGATGAGAACATCCATATACTCTAATCATAGTGAAATTACTCTCCAAATATAATTCACCCTAGTTATGGTCTCCCTCCCATTTGTCTACATACTCACAGGGTAATAGCAGTTGTAACACCTTCACTAGGAGTGTAGTTTTGTTCACTCCTAAACTTTGCATCAATGGGTAAACTATCCAATTCTCAAATCTGCAAAAGTCACAGTCTTTGGCAGTGAAGTTCCAAATTTTAATCCAAAACTAGATAGGGTTGGGTTGGTTGTAATATAAACACCGAGGGTTCAGATTTGGAAAATCCATAATATTATAGTTGAAATGCAACAATAGATGCATCATGATTGAATAATGTGGGAATTTAGGCTCCTTCTCCTTCTTTTGAATGGCTACAAATCCTTCATGCATCCTGTTGAAAATATATTGAATGTAGTCATAGCTGGTACTAGAGTGTACGTCCTATAGGTATGAGACCATCATGAGAATCCTAGCACTTATTCTCTCAGTTCCTTCATCCTTCCCCAACACTCTATATAAGGCACATGCAATTTACTTGATATAAAAATTTAAATCCTTGTAATAATAGGGTGCAGTTCCTAGTATAGGGGGAAAATAGTTTTTGACCTCACTAAGGATGTGCCTCTTCAATTGATTCCTAAAAACTCTAGACTATAGCCTATACCTTTCCTATTGTCTAGGAAGGTCTATCTCTATGGACATTGTGTTGTATAAGCCAAAAGCTTGCATGAAAGAATTTCTATTCAAGGCCACTAAGAGAGTGACATCATTCTTCTTAATTGTTTTAGTTAATGGGTCATAGTGGTGTGCTAGTCCTAGGAACAAGTCTACATCTACAAATACATCAGGGACTAAAAACCTAGCCAATCCACAAGTCTAAGGGTTTGAAATAGGCATAGATTTATCACAGTTTTTGTAAAAGTAATTGAAAATAGAAAAACCTGTAGACCCTAGAGTTTTGGCATCTCTTATGTTGGCATACTCATCTGTCAGGCTATCAACATTGACCTTTTTGTTTTGAGTGAAACTGGGTTGCAACTTCAGAAACTCATCAGAATAGTTTCTCTTTCCTTTAGCATCTTCATCAACATCATCACTTCTCCCACTGGTGGAGGCTACTCTAACTGCTCTACTGATTTTGCTCAATTTTGTGCTGCTCTACACCCTTTCTTACAGACATTGAGACAAATCTATTCTTATAAACCCTATTCTTCTCTAGAATGCACAAAAGACAATTCAAAAGCACTCAATTCCTAGAAAAATCACTTTGAATTCAATAAAAACTTCATTGAATTTACTCCTTGAAATTAACACTTCTTCTCTTAGACAAAAAAAACATAGCAAATTTCTCGCTCTGGAATTCTCTGAATGCAAGGTAACTAAAAATGAATGTAATATAATCCTTTTATAGTAACAATTCACAAAGTACGTAGCTCATAATTGAAAAATTAGTCACTTTTGCCTTCAAGTTTGCATACTGTGCCATTAATCCAATTCCTAGCCGTAGCCTGTGAGTGTGACAGGAAATCAAATTAAAATGAGTGTATTCACAATAAAAATCCTTATAAAATTTGAACAAAATCCCATTTGATATGATTGGCTCCCTTTTAGACATCTTAGCTACTTTTCCCACTTAGTCATTAATTCTTTGCATTCTCATTGGCTGATAACTCTCTACATTGTCATGTCAGCAATAGACTTTACTCTTTTCTCGCTTTAACTATCATTTTCCTTATCTGGTGACGACATGATTATGCATTGTCTCCTTATCACTGAACAAATCTCTTAACCTTAGTTTCTTTCTGAGACCTGGCGACAACAACCTTTTCTTCATTTTACTTTAACTATGGTTCACTTCTAGCGACCTTGCGACTGAAGGAATCCAAGTCGCTGAAATAATTTATTAACTAAGAGTTTATTAAGAGACCTCCCAACCACCATAGATCTTATTTTGATCAGACACCTATCGCTAAGTCTTTGATCTTTTAACTTAACTTACTTCATATCTAGAGACCTCGCGACTCATTGCTTTCTAACTCACCATTAACCTGATCTAATCTAGAGACTATGCGACTGTGGAAAATTGAAGTCGCCAGACACTTTTCTTTAACCCATGATCTATTCCACGACACCATGACCAAAGCCCTTTGTCTCCATGTCACCACAAAATATTTAAAAGGTTAATATTACTTGGAGACTTTGCGACTAAAATAAATTGCTAAGTCTCGTGACTTTTAAAGAAATATTGTTTTCTCTTAGAGACAACCCGACTAAGGTGAATCACTAAGTCTCATAATAAAATGGAATATTCATTTAGTTTTAAGAGACTAGGTGACTAATCTTAAAAGGCACATGACTTATTACATTACTTAAGCTTCCAAAAAGGCAACTCAAAAATATAAACCTGATTAGCATTTCTAAGGCTTTTGACATTTTTGCATACAATGAAACTTAAGACATAGGGTTTTTTACCATTTCTTTGGATTTGACCTAAGAACATGGAACTTTCTCAGGGAATTTGCAATTTTGGACATACTTTCAGAATTTGTGCAACTCTCAGTCATTAGGACATAAAAAATTTTAGGGTAAACACCAGAACTGGAAATACAACCAACATAACCTCATGAGAAATAATAATTTCCTTGACTATCAACCAGAAATAATTATTATTCCCTTAGAAATTTATCTATTCAGAACAAAACCACCCCGCTTCTAAGATGACATCAATCAAATCTCTTTTTAGTTTATTGGCCATTACCTTTTATATTACCTTGTAAAATGTATTACATGACAAAATAAGACTGAAGTCATCAAATGTTTTAACCTCCTCTTTCTTAGGGATTAGTGCAATCAATGTATTATTTAAATCTTTAAGAACATCACCTTCTCTCCATGATTCTTCTACTACCTCCAAGAAGTCATTTCCAAACACATCCCAGAGTTGTTTGAAAAGAGACTATAGAAATGCCATCAGAGCCAGGGGCTTTATCCCTTTCCATTGAGAACATGCATCTTTTACTTTTTTGATACTGTCTGGTACATACATCATTTTTTTCTCCTTAATAATAGCTAGTATGATATCCATAAATCGATTAAAGGTTCTAGAGCCACCCACAACCTTTAACAATTTTTTAAAGTATGAAACCTCTTCTAAATTAATTTATGTAATATTTTAATATATGTTCCATACTCCTTAATGTGACCTTTTAGGAATTTTTTTTTTAAATTTTTAAATGAATGCTTTCTTCCCATATCATTAGGATAATCTTTCCACCATTTGGAGACTATAATTCTAAAATTGGCATCTATAAACTATATTTTTCTATTTTGAATGGACATCAAATTGTGACACCATCCTCTTGAAGCCTTAACATAAACAAGAAGTGACCAAAGCCTATAAATAGGGAGTATCTCTGCTTAAAAAAATACTTGATTTTTTCCCATTTTCTAGCTAAAAAGAATCGATCTATTTTTTTAGAAATGTATGAGAATCATTGCTTCCAATTGGTCTAATTGAATGACCCATCAGAGAAATGAACTTCAAATAAACTACTCCTAATAAAAGAAGTTCTTAAAGTCACTTTGAGAAGAACCTAAATGCCTTAAGACTTAAGTTTTGTTTTTCATAGATAGGGTGACATTGAAATATCCCCCTATAATGATCACTTCACCTTGCATCTCCTAGATCTTACTAGATAGGATTGCCCACAATAATCATTTTTGGGAATATTCTTTGGTCCATAAATATTTAAAATATACACACTACTTTGACCTACCAACACTTTAACCTTGACCAATTCCAATTTCTATCCTAAGAATTTTAACAACACTTACTAATCTTGTACTCCATAAAATCCCAAATCAATAAAAAGCACCCTCAGCTTCAACAAATACCCCTTGCCAAAATTTCTAGGCCTGCAGTAGACATACACACTCTTCTTTCTTCAATGGTATTTCCTATAAAATATCCATATCTATTTTCATTTGATCAAGACCGTTTCGGATCAAACAATGTTTTTCAATGGCATCACATTCCCGAACATTCCACAAAAGGACCTTTGTGGCATTTGGAAAAGGGAGAATCTCTTTCACAATCTCAATTTACTCTGTCCTTTAGCACTCCCAGCTAGCTCCAACTTCAATTGTTTGCACATACATAGGAAGATAGAGTAATCCAATTAAATGCATTGGATAAGATGCAGAAGAAAACTCTATAGAATAGTGTATTAACTCAACGAAAAAGAACCAAATGGCATGATAGGTACATAAAAAACAACACATTCACCTTACGTGATTATGGACCTCTTATTTTCTTTTCTTTAATCTTAACCTTTACAGATTTTTCTTCAGATTGGCTTACTATTCTCACCTCTAATTTTCTATCCTCATCATTCATACCCAAAACATATTCCTCCTCATTCAAGTGAAAATCATACAAGCCTTTCTCTATTTGGGAATTCAGGAAAAGGCCCTAACTGGCCTCTTCACATACCCAACCTTGATCTCAACTTGGAGACATATGAATGTCTTTAAAATGAATCTATCGCTATCTTCACACTGAACATAGTCACCCCTTCTTTCGACACCTCTTGTTGTATCTAACTAAATAAATAATTCATTCACTCCCATATTCCCTTTAAGGAAATTTGAGCATTCTGGCTCTATGTGGCTCATGACTTTGTGAGACTTGCAAATATCCACATTATCTTCTATTTCAATGGTTTCTTTCCACACCCCCGCATTAGAACAAAGCTTTATTTATTTAGGAAGTAGAGGAATAGGTTTCCATGCAATGCATATTCTTATATTCATGTATTCATGTTGAAATCTTTGTTTTCCACTCCTAATCTGACTTGAACAAATTTAACCAGATTATTACTAATCATCATAAGTGTATCCATCACATATATGAAAATAATTCATTTTTCCTCTCCAGATATGACCTAGGCATCAAATTATTTCCTACAGACATCACCTTCTACTCTAAGACTACCATGATCCTTTAGAAGACCCTGTCATCTCCTAATCCACCCATTTCTATATTTTTCCCATGGTGTAAATGGGACTTACAAGCATTTATTTCTCAAAACTTCTCTCAATTAGGGCGTGTAGATAGTTTTTACAAAATTTATTGGTTATCCCTCAAATATCCATGAATAATCACCAAATCAGTCTCAAATGATAGAAGTTGGTATGAAAGGACATATGTGAATTTAATAAATACTGTTATAAAATTTTTAAGTGAACTCTAATTTCATTTTAACTATACACTTATACTTAATTATTACAACAAATGATTATAAAGTGAAATATGTAAAAGGGAAATACTTTTAGCTAATCGAGCCAATTATCTAATGGGATTGAATTGTGTACCTACATGCCATATTTTATCTTCATGGACCCAATGATATTTTGGATGGGAAATCAAACATATTTGAATTTTAATAAATCAATCATATATCCATATTAGATTTTGAGTATAGCTTAGCAAGTTGGAAACCAAACATTCTAAAAATCCATGGTATGGATGATTGATGCCAAACCACCAATAAACAAAATTTGTATCTCTCTTTATCCATTTTAAAATTAAATCTAACATAATCCAATGTGGACTTTATCTATTTCCCTTTGAGAAAAGAAGCTTTATCCTTGACTATTCTTCCATATCTTCAAACAACTTACATGTCTTGTCTATACTCCACATCTTATATGTCTTGTCTGTGCTCCCAATGTTGGATGCAATCATAAAAATCATCCACGTGCTTTCACTATGTTCCATATTTTTTCATGCATATTGAATATGAGGATGTGGGGAATAGGATAGGGGATACTGGAGGTGTGTTTTCTGTGATGAGTTTATTCTGCCAGATAGTTTTCTTTCCATGTCAATGCTTCCACCTTTTGCATATTTTCCAAATGTGGAGAATCAAGGAGGTCAGTGAAATCAGATGTTACACCTACCTTTTGCATCTACATTTTTTGATCTCATGGTATTTCCTTGCATGCTCTATATGATTATAAAAATTCATTTGTATGTATCCTTCTTTCATCTCATTTCTTGAGTCCATGTTTTTGGTGTTTTGTCAAATAGTTTCAATTTGTCTATTTTATGTAGGAACTACCACTATGTTCACAAATGTTTCTTTTCTATTAGTAAGAACTGAGAGGGGGGGGAGTGAATCAGTGACCTCAAAAATTTATCCGATTTAAACTTTAATCCACCAATCAATACTTCTCCAATTATTAAGTCCCTACAAGATGTATGCCTCTGAAATACTTGAAACAAATAACTGTCTGTCGGTTTACCTTGTCTTTCCTTATTCTCCTTGATAACCGATAAGTAGTAAAACTTATTGACCGATACTCAATAAATATGCAGAGTATACCAATAAATCCATACATGTATATGTATAATGTAAAAGATAAAGTAATAAACGATACACATATAACACAAGGATTTTAATGTGGAAACCCTGTTAAGGGAAAAACCACTGGGACCGGTACCCCAAAATTTCACTCTTCTGAAGTGAGCCCTACTAGGATCCAACCATGTTAAAGGTTACAAACACACTATTAAGTGTGACCTTGTTAGAGTATTTTTATACATAGGTTGTCACTAAGTATCTGGCATCTATGCTACCATCCTTGAATTAGTCTCTTGACTATCAATAGGCTTTATGCTAATCTTACTACCATCCTTGAATCAACCTTCTTCGTAGACTATCAATAGGCTTTAGGTAATGTCGATGCTACTATCATGAGTCAACCTTTTGGTAATCTGTTAGGATATACATCAATTACAAAAGACTATTAAGTCCTTCTCTATTAAGAGACTTAATGCTTCAATGGTTAAACGGAAACAAAATGACCTATTTCTAATGCAACTGAATTGCAGATTTTTAGATCTATTTACTTACAATATCTTTCTGATCAATGTATCAATTCAATTCCTTTGTACTTAACTCTTTCTTCTCTGTGATACTATGCTTTTCTATTCGTCAGTGTCTATAGAATTCTTTAGCTCTCCCTTAGCTTGATTGATCAGGACTGCATGAAGTTTATCCTTCATTAGTTTCTCTTCAGCATCTTCTATCAGTTCACTCCCCCGTGTATCTGATTGCTTAGGGACATGAATTATGATTGTCTCTTATATAGACATGATATAACTTAATTCTTGGTTCTTGATTCTTGGCACGCAAAACAATTTAGCCAAATTGATTTATGGCTTTAACTCCTAATTTATCTCGTAGTTATCTTCTTGCCAACTATACAAATCATCTTTAAATCACTTACTTAATTATGGTCGAATAAAACAACTAAAACAACTAGTTAAGCCTATCCTTAAGCTCTTCCAGCTAGAAATTTTGTGATTTTGTGATCTCTCTGTTCTGTCAGTCAATTTTGCAGTTCGTCATCAATGACAACTACTAGTTCCATTGTTGAGACTTCAGTTAGCTTTGGGATCTCCGTCCGTCAGGCATCATTGGATCTTGCTCATTGGGAAACACTATTTTTAGCTCATCGGGCATCCTGTGATTCTTCTTTGTTGGGCAACACTATCTTTTGCTTGTCGGGTATCATTGTGATTTTATCTCTATCTTTACCGATGGTGTGCACTCCGCTGGTGTAGTCTGCCACTTAGTGAATACTTGACTTTTATGCATTGCTAAAAGCATAACCTTTATTCCATTGATTCTCTCAAGTCTTTGGCATTATGTATATGACCATACAAATGATATCAAGTTTACATCAATGACAATACAAACCATTAACTGATTTATTGTCTTGCATCATCTTCAACTTAATATAGTTAAACATTCAATCAGTTATATGTCATCAATCTCTCCCTTTGGCATTGATGGCAACATGCTATATTATCACACTATACTATTGCTAATACAATATGAAATACAATTGTTCAGATTCATCAAATTACCAAACAGTTTGTTTTGATAACCGATAAAATGTCTGACCGCCGGTAAGCTTTGTGTAAGCTTAGATTTGATTCTTGTAGTATTACTATTTCTTCTTCTGATGTGTTATGACCTCTATTGGTGTTAATTTTTCTCTTTGACTATTTTGCTTCTTTGATGTCTTTCTCTTTTGTTTGCAACATTGATACAAAAATTCTCTCCCTATGGATATGATCTCTCCCTATTTTGAGTATCCCTATTTTGAGTAATCTTATAATGAATAGTATTTGATGATAATATGAATACATTCTCTCCCTTTCACATTAATTTCAAACAAATATTTTCACAAATATTTGACATGTTGTCAAACAATGTCTTCTATACATAATATATTCCTTGAATTTCCCTTATCCATTATCACTATAACAATCTACTTTGGTGCTCGGTTTTGATATATACCTCTATGTATATAGATGTAGCTTTGAAGTTCAACTTCTGCTTGCATCAATCATTATTGATATTCTGATAATATATGGCTGATGCAGCCTTTAGTCCTTTTACTGACTGGTAGACATGGGTTTGATCGCTAGTCTTTTTCTCAAGTACTCAAATGTATCCTTGGGCAATGGTTTGTTGAAGATATTAGCTAATTGTTCTTTTGATTGCACATATTCAAGTATCACCTCTTTTTCTTGAACTTGTTCTCTTAAGTAATGATACTTGATGACAATGTGTTTAGTATTTGCATGCATGACTGGATTCTTGGAAATATTTATTGCACTAGTGTTATCACAATAAATAACTACTAGTTCTTTGATCTTCATATGCATACCTTCCAGCACCTATTTGATCCATGCAATATTCTAGCAGTTTGCAGTAGCAGCAACATATTTTGCTTCTGCAGTAGACTAAGAGATGCATCCTTGCTTCTTGCTAATCCATGTGACAAGCCTATCACCCATAAAGAATGCTCCTCCAATTGTGTTCTTCCATTCATCAAGATTTCTAGCCCAATCAGTGTCGGTAAACAATTTTAGTTCAAATTTGCCTTCTCTTATATACCATAAGCCAAATTCCTCGGTATTATTCATATATCTTAGAATTCTTTTCACAACAGTTATATGTGATTCCCCGGGGTTAGAAGAAAATATAGCAACAATTCCTACTGCATGTGCAATATCTGGTCTAGTGTGTATGACATACATGAGTTTCCCTATCATTGATCTGTATAGAGTCTGATTTACCTTTGTTGTCTTGTCTTCCTTTGTTAATTTGCATTCAGAAGCCATCGGTGTTCCAACAAGTTTGGAATCTTCCATCTTGAATATTTTTATAACTTCTTTGATGTATTTGGACCAGTGTAATGAAAATACCTTCACTTTGTTGAATGATCTGTAGACCAAGAAAGAACTTGATCTCACCAAACATAGACATCTCAAATTATTTTCTCATTTCTTCATCAAAAAATTTGCATAGCATATCATTTCCTCCAAATATGATGTCATCAAAAAATATTTTAGTAATCAAAGTGTTAGCATTAGTATCTTCTTTTAAATAAAGATTACTGTTCTCACTAGTCCTCATGAATCCAATACTTATTAGATAGGAATGAAGTCATTCATACCAGGCTCTAGGAGCTTGTTTTAATCCATACAAGGCTTTGTGAAGTCTACATACCATGTTCTTCTTGTTTGGATCCACAAACCCTTCTTGTTGCTTAATGTATACCTCTTCTTCAAGTATTCCATTTAGGAATACTGACTTGACATCCATTTGATATACTTTGAATCCTTTGTATGTAGCATGAGCAAGTAGAATTCTTACTTCTTCTAGCCTAGCAATGGGTGCAAAGGTTTCTCCATAGTCTATACCTTCCTCTTGTGCATACCCCTTGCATACTAGTCTGTCTTTGTTCCTTGTGACTTCTCCATTCTCATTCAGTTTGTTCCTGAATATCCATTTTGTACTGATGACATTCTTGTCATCTAGTCTTGGCACAAGTGACCATGCCTTGTTCCTTTCAATCTGTTCAATCTCATTATTCATAGCACTTATCCATTCTTCATTATCTAGCATAGCATTGAAAATCTTTGGTTCAAACTCACAAATTAAGCAATTTAAGTTTAAAGACTTACTCCTTGTTCTTGTACCAGCTCTCTTATCTCCTACGATCTGGTCCTCTGGATGGTTTCTTCTTACATATCTTGCAAGTACAAGTACAACTCTTTGCATATTAGCTTGATCTTCATTACCTTGCACATTATTTTGATTATTATCGTGACTGTCAATAACAAAATTCTGACCATCGGTTGCAACATTTTGTTGTTTCGGATTTATACACTATTTCTTGGGTAGAGTTATGGGTTCTTCATAGTATACAAACTTCTTGTAGTCTTCTAGTTCTTTTGTGCTTTCCAGCTCATTCTTTTCGGCAAATTCATCAATCTTTACATTTGCACTTTCAACTATTTTGTTAGAATCCTTGAGTAGACATTTAAAATCTTTTCTTTTGGTAGAATACCTTAGAAAAATACCTTCATCATTTTTGGCATCTAGCTTTCCATTTCTTTGATCTTTTAAGACATAAAATTGACTACCAAAAATTTTGGAGTAACTTACATTGGGTGTTTCACCATACCATAGCTCATAAGGAGTCTTCTTTGAGTCCTATCTTAATTGTACTCTGTTACGTGTGTAGACAGCAGTGCTAATAACTTCCATCCAAAAGATCTGGGTGATGTCCTTCTCTATCATTAGTGTTCTTGCACAATCAACTATTGATCTATTCCATCTCTTAGAAATCCCATTTTGTTGTGATGTTCTTGGTGTAGAAACCTGTCTTTTTATACCATGCTCATTATAGAAATTAGTGAATTCATCTTATATAAATTCTCCTCCTCTATTTGATCTCAAACATTTCAGATCCTTACCACTTTGTTTCTCTACCATAGCCTTATACCATTTAAACATCTTGAATGCTTCATATTTTTCTTTTAGAAACATGACTGTCATCATTCTAGAATAATCATCAACAAAGAGAATAAAATATCTATCTCCATAATAGCTCTTTGTCCTCATAGGTCCACATAAATTAGTATGGACTAATTCTAGAATATCATCAGATGTATGGGTTTTTCTTTTTAAACTAAATTTTGTCATTTTACCTTTTTGACAATTCTTTCACATGATGTTGTCTGGCTTTGTCATCATCAGTAAGCCTCTTACACTTCTTTTCCTACTTATCTTCATCATGCTATCAAAGTTCACATGACACAAACTTTTGTGCCACAAACATATGTCTTTGTTTCTAGTCATCAAGCAAGTGGGGTTAGTATCATTCAGATAGAATAAGTTACCTTTGGTCTGTTCACCGGCACCAATTGGTGTTCCTAATTCATTGAAGATCTTTGCCTTCTTCTTCTCAAATGCTACTTGATGACCTGAATTATTCAGATGAGAAACACTCAATAGATTATAATTCAATCCTTTTACAAAATAACCATTTTCACATTTAATCAGGTTATTCAACATTATTGTTCCTTTACCTTCAATTTGACAAGGTGAATCATTTCCCATTCTTACTGTATCACCTTTATAGTATTCAAAAGTATTAAAATTTTCATTGTCACTGGTCATATGGTGAGTGTACCCACTATCTATAATCTAGATATCATTTTTACTAATCTTACATATGAGTGTAGTTTCTTCATACCTTTCATCTTCATCTGAATCATCCTTCATAACTACAAACACTATCTCAACATCATCATCTGATTTGGTGTCAGTATCTTAATCTTTGCAAGCATCTAGATAGCTAGCCTTCTTGCCTTTGTCCTTGTAATCTTGGATATCACTTCTTTCTGATCATCGGTAACCTCTATAATCTTTGTTATCACCTTTGTCAGATTTCTTCTCAAAAGATCTGTTATCATTTCTGTAATCTTTTCTTTTAGGACATCTTGCAGCAAAGTGTCCAATCTCTTTACAATTAAAACATACAAGTGGTGACTTACCTTTGTATTTACCTTTGCCTCTTAGCATTCTTCTTTCCACGAGTGCTTCAATTTCATCTAGATCTTCTTCTTTACTTTTTCTTTCACTGTCTCTTCTAGATGAATGTCTCTAACTAGATTTGCTTATTCTCATAGAAGACTTGAATGCAAACTCTAAGCTTGGTAAGACACTATTATCAAAGTTCTTCATCTCAAATGAAATCAGTCTACCAATTAGGCTATCAAGAGTGACTATATTATTTTCTACTACTCTTATTTGTTGAATAGCAAAGACTCTAATAGCATATATGGGCAATAAGGTTATTAGGATTTTACTTACCACTATCTCCTCTTCAAGTGTACCTCCAACACCTCATATAGCATTGACTACTTCTTTTATTCTTGTGCTATAATGTGTGATGTTTTTACCTTATTTCATTATGATAACATCAAATTTTCCTCTAAGGCTTTCTGCCTTGGCTCTCAGAACATTTGCATCACTGCCATGTACAAGTTTCAACTTGTCCCACATTGTCTTTGCATTTTTGCAATCTTTGACATCCTCAAATTCAGCATCAGAGAGTGAGGCTGAGAGTTCTATAACCATGCAATTATGTTCATGCTTTACTCTCAATTAATCTACTATCAATGGTCCTGTAGGCAATACATATGCAGTATCTAAGTATTGAGTAATATCATTGCCAATACCTAATAAGTGAAGCTTTATCCTACTTTTCCATGAAGCAAAGTTGTCCTTGTTCAACTTGGGCACATCTTGTCTGTTCATCTTGTGATCTTTACTTAGGTCTTGAAACCTTCCTTCTAAGCACACAAGCTCTGATACCAATTGTTAGTAATAACTGACAGGGGAGGTGAATAAGTGGCCTCAAAAATTTATCCAATTTAAACTTTAATCCACCAATCAATACTTCTCCAATTATTAAGTCCCTACAAGATGTATGCCTTTGAAATACTTGAAACAAATAACTGACTGTCAATTTACCTTGGCTCTCCTTATTCTCCTTGATAACCAATAAGTAGTAAAACTTATTGACTAATACTCAGTAAATATGTAGAGTATACCAATCAATCCATAAATGCATATGTAGAATGTAAAACAATAAAGTAATAAACCATACACATATAACACAAGGATTTTAACATGGAAAACCTATTAAAGGAAAAACCACTAGGATCGGTACCCCAAATTTTTACTCTTCTAAAGTGAGCCCTGTTAGGATCCAACCCTGTTAAAGGTTACAAACACACTGCTAAGTGTGACCTTGTTAGAGGTTTTTTATACATAGGTTTTCACTAAGTATCTGGCATCTATGCTACCATCCTTGAATCAATCTCTTGACTATCAATAGGCTTTATGCTAATCTTACTACCATCCTTGAATCAACCTTCTTATTAGACTATCAATAGGCTTTAGGTAAGACCAATGCTACTATCATGAGTCAACCTTCTAGTAATCTATTAGGATATACCTCAATTACAAAAGACTGTTAAGTCCTGCTCTGTTAAGAGACTTAATGCTTCAATGGTTAAACTGAAACAAAATGACCTATTTCTAATGCAACTAAATTGCAGATTTTTAGATCTACTTACTTAAAATATATTTTTTTATCAATGTATCAATTAAATTCCTTTGTACTTAACTCTTTCTTCTCTATGATGCTATGCTTTTCTGTTCATTGGTGTCTGCAGAATTCTTTAGCTCTCCCTTAGCTTGATTGATTAGGACTGCATGAATTTTATCCTTCATCAGTTTCTCTTTAGCATCTTCTATCAGTTCACTCTCTCATGTATCTAATTTCTTACAAAAGTGAATTATGCTTGTCTCTTATATAGACATGATATTCCTTAATTCTTGGTTCTTGATTCTTGATTCTTGATTCTTGGTGTGAAAAACAATTCAGCCAAATTGATTTATGGCTTTAACTCTAGTTATCTTCTTGCCAACTATACAAATCATAATTAAATCACTTACTTAACTATGGTTGAATAAAACAAATAAAACAACTAGTTAAGTCTATCCTTAAGCTCTTCTAGCTAGATATTTTGTCATTTTCTAATCTCTCTGTTCTGGTGGTCAATTCTACAGTTTGTCGCCAGTGACCACTGCCAGTTCTGTCAGTGCAACTTTAGTTAGCTTTGGGATCTTTGTCCGTTGGGCATCATTGGAACTTTTTCATTGGGCGACACTATTTTTATCTCATTGGGCATCCTGTGATTCTTCTTCATCAGGCAACACTATCTTCTGGTCATCGGGTATCATTGTGACTTTATCTCTATCTTTACCAATGATTTGCACTCCGCCGATGTAGTCTGTCACTTAGTGAATACTTGATTTTTATGCATTGTTGAAAGCATAACCTTTATTCCATTGATTCTCTCAAGTCTTTGGCATTATGTATATTACCATACAAATGATATCAAGTTGACATCAATGACAATATAAACCATAAACTGATTTAATGCCTTCCGTCATCTTCAACTTAATATAGTCAAACATTCAATAAGTTACATGTCATCATTTTCATCTAGTGTTCTAGGGTTCACAAGATAAGAGATTTGATGAAATTTTCTACAACTGAAAAGTATATCGTTGAAATATATTGGTTGTTCCCATTCCATTCCTAATAACATAGATTGTATCCTATCTAGGAACTTTCTACAATCAACATTCTCAATTTTTAATTATGACATGGTTTAGAATTTCTTCATCCAATCTTTCCAACATAGTAATATATTCCTCAAGTTAATATTGCATTTTTATCTCCACCAATGATTGTGCCCAAGATTATGCTCGTGGATTTGAAAGTTAGAATCCAATGTTTCACAAGAAGATCAAATATGTTCATCACCTATGGTCCTCCTTGGAAAACTAGAGCCTTTTTAGCTTTTAATGAGAAAACTTCTATGAAGTATCCATATGGTAGCATCCTAATGTCAACCAATCTTAGGTCGTATATAGAGTCATTAATAAAGATTTTGAAAAGAAACCATTGAGGAAAGTAAGGATTCATAATGTGCATTTAATGAAACATACCTTGGAATATTTCCCATAGCAAGGACTAATATGAAGTTGGTTTTTTCTTTATATAAAAAGTTAGTGTTAAATTCCTTGGTCACTTTTCTGAATATGGTGGATGACCTTCTATATATTTGTGAGAAAAATTAAATGTAGTCTATAAATTTATGAATATTTTACATTAGAGTCATAAAAATTTGTTTTGGTATTATTCCTTTCTTTAATGTGTATTCTCTATGGATATAAGATGGTTTAGTTCTTCATATTTTGTCTTTTAATTTTTTAAATCAAGATTTTCCAATATTTTGTTTTAATTATATGTCCATGTCAATTCTTTCATAATTAAAGGGTTTCTTTTTCCAGTCTAGACTACTTCATTTTCATTAGATCTGATTTACACATCACATCACTTAGGATTTGTATTATCCTAAAATTTAATCATTTAGGAATGAGTTTATATTTATTAAACTTTGCATTTCTATTAATTTTTCTCATTACCACGTGTATTCAATTTTCCCATTCCTTGTATTCAATGTTCCCATTCCTTGTGTAATGTGTTGTGACATTCCACTATAGTTTGAAATAAACAATTTGTTTGAAATTTAATTTGGTACGCAACCACAAAATCTGCTTTCCCATTTATGAGCTTCTCTTAAATTTACAAACACCAAACCCTCATTCCTAGGTGCACTAGCCTTGGGATTTATTAAAAAGACACTTCCAAACACTTCCAGCTCCTACCAATAGATCATAAACCATCCAAGTAACCTATCATGACATACCAAGTCATAAAAGGTGTCCCTTCTTTCGATGGAACTCTAAGACCTTGACTTGTCTAAATATCATGTACCCTCAATCGACAATATCTCTTCAATCATAGATCTGCATCTTCAATCCTTGAATACCCCTGCAACCAAAAACATATGGAACATATCATATATGTTTTAGAATCTCCCCAAAATTCACATTAACCAAATTAAGTGGGGGATTCTTTGACATTCATGGTGTCTTCAAAGCAATTATCGATTGCACACCAAGACCCTATCTAGGAATAGTCAATAAAAAGTTAAGTTTCTTTGTTCAATACTTCACAAAATAACACAACATTTTCATGGAAATGAATAAAATTTTTTAAAAATACTATTTAAATCTATTCACAATAAAAATTTCATAGAGTAAATATTAACCTGTAATGTGTTGTGACATTCCACTATAGTTTTAAATAAACAAGTAAGTTGTTTGAAATTTAATTTGGTAGGCAACCACAAAATCTGCTTTCCCATTTATGAGCTTCTCTTAAATTTAAAAACACCAAACCCTCATTCCTAGGTGCACTAGCCTTGGGATTTATTAATAAGACACTTCCAAACACTTCCAGCTCCTACCAATAGATCATAAACCATCCAAGTAACCTATCATGACATACCAAGTCATAAAAGGTGTCCCTTCTTTTGATGGAACTCTAAGACCTTGACTTGTCTAAATATCATGTACCCTCAATTGACAATATCTCTTCAATCATAGATATGCATCTTCAATCCTTGAATACCCCTGCAACCAAAAACATATGGAACATATCATATATGTTTTATAATCTCCCCAAAATTCACATTAACCAAATTAAGTGGGGGATTCTTTGACATTCGTGGTGTCTTCAAAGCAATTATCGATTGCACACCAAGACCCTATCTAGGAACAGTCAATAAAAAGTTAAGTTTATTTGTCCAATACTTCACAAAATAACACAACATTTTCATGGAAATGAATAAAATTTTAAAAAAATACTATTTCAATCTATTCACAATCAAAATTTCATAGAGTAAATATTTTAAGAATGTGAACACATTGACTATGTTCTAAAGGCAGGGAATAGATAGTTTGCAAGGAACTAAAAGTTTATTGATATAAATTTCATTAAAGTGCTTCCTTTGACACACAAAAACCTACCAAACTCCCTAAAACTCCTCTCTTATACTCTCATTCAAGCTCACACTACCCAAATACCCTTCTACTAATCGGTTTACTATTACAACTCCCTATCAAAATGCTTACAGTCAGTTCAATGACTGTTATATTTAGTATATTGTTGTCAAGTTGACAACATAGTTGTCAAATTGACAACTCTCAATTCCTTTATCATTTTATTTAAATCTTTGAAGGACTTTTAGGATTCTATCATAATACTAAATACCTTATACCTTTCTTAAACCCCATATGCACCTTCATAGGCCTCATTTTGCCAATTTGGGCAAATTTACATATTTAGCACTTTTAGTGCATTTGAAACTTTTAAATGGATCTAATGGCCATCTTACAATAATCTGGACCTTATAGGTCTTTAAACAATCTCATCTAGACCTAGGATCCTCAAGTGACCCCCAAGGTTCACTTCTAGCCTCCAAATGCCATCATGGCTTACATCATTGATCCTTTTAGAAAGGATTTACATACCAACGAAAACATTGTTAAAAACATAATAAAATGACCAAATATGGTCTTATTACATTTTAATTTACCCATCATGGTCATTTTTGTCTATCAGTGACCCTAGTGTTCCTCCAGGCCCTTTATGCGTGGCCTTGGTGCTTATGCATCACTCTATCTCCCCTAGGATCCATTAGTGACCCTAGTGTACCTTCTTGTCCTTGGTGTTTTGCACCAGATAAGCTCCAACTATAAACAAATAACTTCTTTGATCAACTCTTATATGCCAAGGTGAAGGTTGTATATGCATAGGTGAAGGCTGACCAACTCCAATCTCCTATTTGTATCTATATGTTATGAAAGCAACTACATTGATATTCTTGTCTACTTGAGACATTTAAATTGTTAAAGAAATTGGCATTTGAAATAGAAGTACCCCCCTGAAGACAACAATGACCTCCTGGATTAGCTCCACAATGTACAATACTTATCTAAGATTAACCTCAAGTTCAGATATCTTAATACTAGTACAATACTAGTATATTATATGAATATCTTTCTTTCTTGCCACAATAGGACTGAGTTTGAGGTTGAATACTACAATAGAAGAAGTATTTATATTTGGTATACTATACTAAAACATCATTTCATAACAAAAATTTTCAATTTCTATATATAATTTGGTCTAAGAAGATTTGTGTACTTTGGACATCGTTATGCCTAGTTTTTAAAGGTTATAGACCAAAGTTTTGATGACCCAATTTTTTTCCTCTGAAGTAGGATCATGATAGATAATCTAAGTGAATAAAAAAATGGGGAGACAATCATTATATTGTTGTCTAACTTCAAAAGAAAAGGCTATGGATAATGTTATTGTCCCTGCCAAAATTGTTAGCACTTAAACACTAGAAGACTGCTAATCAAAATATCTAAGAGACATTGTAGGGAAAATGGTCACATTGAAGTGGGGTTTGATTATCATCCATTGGTAAGTGTTTCATTATCTTTTTTAACAATTAATATACATATTAAATAAACTTGATGATGAGATCATTATCATGGTTTATTTGTGTTCATGATTCTTATATAGGTCGACCTCCCCAGGGAAGTATCTGATATGGACCATGAAGGTGTGAATACGGATAATACAATTTTGTAAGTGGAGGCTCATGGAGGTATGAATACTGATGTTAAATATTATGATCACATGGAAGATGATGAGCATCATGTGCCCAATAACACATTTGAAGATGATGGTACTAATACATTGATACATGAAAAACTTGGTACTAGTGCAACTTATGATGATGATCAAGATGAAATTGATGTCATCTATTATATACCTCTACTTGAGAAGGCACACATGACCCTTTACAAAGGTTCCCAAACAACTCTTCTCTTTATTGTATTGTTGTTGTTGAAATTGAAGCTTATGAATGGTTTTTCCAACATAACAATGTCACCTATGCTAAGGTATGTCATATATGTCATTATAGTCAATAAAAGGTGAAACACGTACCATAAATATTGTTAATATTAACAAATTATATATTTTTATATAGATTGATAGGTGAGTTTTTTTACCACCATCAAATATCCTCCCTTGCTCATACTGAGAATTATGTGCCACTATGAAAGATATTTGAATGGAGTATCAAACAATAAATGCATGTCCCAATGATCATATTATTATAATAAAAAACATGAATTCGAAACATAATGCCTTGAATGCCATACAAATAGATATCAAATAGATCAAATGAAAAAAAGGGCCTTAGAAGGTTCTTCCTTACATCCCCATTATACCATGTTGGAAATGATTTTTTTAGGTGTAGTGGCTTGGCACAATTTATGGATTACCATGTACGCAATAGGAGTCAAGATGACATTATTTGAATGTCTATGGATGGTTTGAAAGTTAAGGATATACAGGAAAAGTGGCCACACTTTATTAAAGAACCTTTAAATCTTAAGCTTTCATTTTAAACAGACGATGTTAATCCATTTTGAGAGCTGAGATTTGTTTACTCTGTTTGGACTATTTTTGTAATCAATAATAACATTCCTCCATGGGTGTAAATAAAGAGGAAACATATTATGTTGGAAATGATTGTTCGAGGTATTTTATCTTTTATTTATTATCTGTATGTACATATAAATCTTGCAGTAAAATGGTCACAATAATTATGTAATGTTGTTGTTCATTCAACTAGGTAAGTACCAAGTTAAAGATATGAATGTATATATTGAGCCTCTTATCAACGAGATGTTGGATTTGATGATGATGTCACTATGTATGACATCTCTAGACTAGTAGGATAATGAAATTTTAAATTCCATACAATGCTTGTATGGACAATACATGATGCCCCGGGGTTAACACATCATTCTGGTATGTTATATTGAATTCAAGTTGCACGTGATAATTATAATTATAAAATTAACATATTTTTCTTCCAATTGTATCATTATCTTGTAGTTCTTTAAACATAGGGAAAATTTGCATGCCTAGTTTGTGGTCAAAAAATGAAATCTAATCATTCAAAAAGTTTAGGAAAGAAGGCGTTTGATGAGCATAGGCACTTTCTGCACAAAAATCATAAGTATCAAATTACTGAAAAATATATTTTTAATAGGAAAGAAGAGACAACATCAAAGGCATGAAGAATGACACCTCACCTATGTAATTTGGAATACAATAGAATTAATCATCAAGGTACTATCAACCAACCTAATATTTTATGTTTGGAATTTATATATTTCTATTCTATTTGGTTTGTTGATTATGTAATTGATGATCATGAAGGTTGTCAAGGAAATACTACTGAGAACCTTCCAAAGGGACTAACAAGTTATCCTATTAAATTTAGTAAGTTTCCCTACTATGAGAAACTACAAATTGTGTATTTGTTTTATGCTATGCATATTGGAAAGAATGTAACAGACATTGTGGAAATATTGGATGGAAGGTGTGACAAAGAAAAAATTGTCAAAATTTGTAGTGACATTCATGAATCCAATCATGCAATGAAAAATTCATTGAAACAAATAGAAATTGAGACCAAATTAATACAATGCCCTTCCTTGGTTATTAACAGAGCAGCAAATTGATGTCAAAAGAAGTCATACAAAAAATTAAATTTCACATAGGCTTTGTTGTGAACATAAGCAGTCTCATATCAAAGAAAAGTAAATTTGGGCTAGGGTTGAAAATGCATGATTGGCATCCCTTCATCAAGGTAGGTATGTTGATCTCTAAGTTTTTGTTGATCATTAGTGTCCCACACTTAGTAATTTATCTAGGCATTTTTAGCCAATCATCACTGCGATCGAGCTATCTGGTTTAGGCCAAGCTATCTAGAATAGTCATTGCCCAAAAGAAAATAGTTGCCAAGTCATACGGTTGCCAAGTTCAGTCCATGTCGAGCGCGAGAGTCTTTTTGCACCAAGCAAGATAGTTTTGTTTTGTATGTCAGGAATGACACTAATTTTGAGGTAAACTATTTTGGGTCGACTTATTTAAGCATTTAATATGTTCAACGAGTTAATTATTTGATCCCACTACGTGGCATGGAGCCAATCAAAAATTGGATTGTCCAAGAAGCACAAGAACTTGATCCTGATCGTCGATCTAGATCTAATTTCCAGATTCGTAAAGTATATTAAGGTTTCTTCTTACCCTAATTATAGTGTACTATGAGAGAAGATATATGTGTACATGAGAGATGTGTGAAGGGTTGTTTGAGAGAGGAAGCATAGATCTAGTAGAGTAAAAGAGCAGTGACTAGTAGAGTAAAGATATATAAGATTATTAGATCAGAGAAGGTATTGAAAAGAGGAGATCTGTTATCAGCATTAGAGTGCATATCGAAGGATCAGATCTTGAGACATTCTAACAAGTATATCAGGTGAAATCTCTTAATAGAGTGGTTCTAATAGACCTTTCTAAATCTCTTAGCTGAGTGCTTACTTTTTTGTAGGTTTAAATCATTTTAGAAGGTAGATTGTGTTGATCTGTATCTCTTAACTAGATAGACCTTTAACCAGGTAGATCACTAGAAGTGATCAAATTTTTTAGCCCTAACAGGCACACTTTATTGTTGTAGCAGTGAAGATTTCCGTGGGTGTCATCCCCACCCTAGTTTTACCTTATTTGGTTTTTGGGTTACCAAATTTTGTGTCTTGATTTATTTATTTATTTCCATGGATGCTACTAGATGATATATCAATTACATTTATGTATGATTGTGGATCAATTTGTTTTAAGAGAAAAAATATTGAAGATCTAATTCACCCCCCCCCCTCAGTATCTTGCTTTCCCATATTGTATTTCCAACAATTCATATCAGAGCACAGTTCTCCTACAAGAAGTTTTAATCAACTTGAGAGTACAAATCTTGAGATGGAGATTTACAAATTGGGTAAATTCATTGAGAATTAAAAGATTGAAATTCAGCTAGCATTACATCCGCTTGAGACAGAAAGATAGAAATTGAGGAAGTCCTTGATATCTAGGAAAGATTTGGCCAAACAAATGAATGAGACTCATTATTAGGAAGAAGACACTACAAATCTATTTTAGAATGCAAATTATACTAAGAGCAATGTAGAAATTAGAGATCTACTGGAAAGGAATAATACATTGTGTGAAGAAGTCAGAAACCTGAAAAGAGAATAAGAAATGCAAACAGTAAGACTATGTGAAGTAGTTGAACAAAAGGACAAAGTCAAAGATGACAAAGCTATGGCTGAAGAAGACAAAAGAGTGATGACTATTAGACTTGATGAAAGGACACTTGATGCACAAATGAAGACAAATAATTAGGTTGACATGGTGAATCAGCTACTACTTGCAAATTAGGAGAACAATAGAAAAGACATAGAATTTGTGAATCAGAGATCTGAGAATAGTCAATTGAAAGATGAAGTGAGATCTGAGAAAGAACTTAATGAAAGATTGAACAGACCTAATGAATCTTTGACTCATTTTGAAAACTTGATGGAAGCATCAAGGAAATCTAAATATTCTTCTGGATTAGGTCATATCTATATAGTCAAAAAATGGAAGCACTTCCATTTTAGACTTGTTTAGCCTTCTAAGAAAATTATTTGGGGTCATGAAAAGCACCTTAACAGGGTTATTGATCTCAACATGGCTTCCCCACCTATTCTACCTTTCTAACCTCCATTTCCTGACCTAATTTCTGCATTCTAGGATACAGACCTATGTTTTTGGGATTTAGGGATAGGGTTGACCTCCTAGGACAGGGTCAACCTCAACCTTGACCTAGGACAGGGTCAACCTCCACCCTAACCTAGGATAGGGTTGATCTCAGCCCTGACCTTGTCCCAGGGTCCACCTTGACCTTGTCCCAGGGTCCAAATCCTAGGAACTTTCAGTTTTCGGATGTCGGTCTTTGCAAAAGTTGTTTCCCACTTCCGGGTCGGCTGTTTCGGGTTCTGAAGCATTGATTCCTAAATTATATTTAATATAGGTCCTCTCCTAGGGGTAAAGTCTTAAGTGGTGATTTAACTATCCTATTTAGGCCTTCTTAGAAGATTTTTCCCTAGTTTCATATAAAAGGGAGATTTCTCCTCTCATTTTCTCTAAGCATCATTACACAATTCAGAAGGATTTTCAAGTGCAATTCAAGCAAGCTAAGGAGAAAGATTTTAGGAAAGAATCCATCCATTCTCAAGCATTCAAGCATCCATTTTCATGAAGGAGATCTGTTGGAGGCCATTGAAGGATTCAAGCTATATAGTTCCCTTTTGGTGATCTCTCCATCCACCTTCTTCCAAGTCTCTTCCAAATTCAAGAGCCCATTCAAGACTTGGTGTTGGAGATCTACAAGTGATTGATTGAAGACATCCTACATGATACATTCTACATTCTAGATCCATTTGATGCATGCATACTTGTGGATTCATGGATTTGAATCTGCCACAAGGGCTTCCATATAAGCAAGGTGAATTTATGTGTTTACTTTGTTTATCTCTGTAATTTCAATTATATTATAAGGTTAATTCCAAAACCGGGGTTTGACCAAGGAAAACCCCTCCCTCACAACAAAAAAACCTTTTTTTTTTGTAGGTATAGGCTTAGGACTATAGATCTGAGGCCAGATCTAGATACCGTTTCCAGATTTCTTTTAGACTGTGTGAATAGGGACACTTTTAGATTTGAGTAGATTGAGTTGGAAAAAATGGTATAGGGTCAACCTTTTTCATAAGACAACATCAGAACATAAAAAGATTTATGGGTTTCGTTTGTCTCTACATTCTGGTTCTAGATCATACTTTAGTTTTTCTATAAATAGCCAATAGACCTTAGAAAACAACATTCTTTGATCTGCACTATTTTAAGGTTGGTACTTCATCTCATCCATTTCAATTCCTAGAACTATCATATACATTCCTTTCTAAAATGGGAATTTAAGATCTTTCTTCTTTGCTCTCATTTCCAAATGATTGATTCATTTGTGCATTGATCCTTTTTGGGTTGATCAATTTGGATCTTTCATTTGTGCATTTGAGGTTGAAAGGAACATCTTATCTTCCCCACACATCACACAAACATCTACTTATTCCAAATGTGACATCTTTTCTTATGTCACACATTGTTATATGTAACATTTTATATGTTACATTTTGGTGAACCCGCGATAGAAAATGCTTTCTTTTTGGTGTTAGAGTTGCATCTTATGTTAGATCTTACATGCATTTAAAAGTAGATTTATTTTATGCTCTTGAATTTATATATCAAAAATTAAAAATCACAAATTGCTTTAAAAATACAAAAACATTTACAATGCTTATAAATTTCATTTGAATGCATTTGGATGTATTTAAATCTATTTTCTATGCATTTCTTTATTCATTATCATGTTGCACAAGTTGTTTCAAGTGTTTTCCAAACATCCTTCTATAACTTTTGG
>MU224365.1:720183-740060 GCA_018584345.1 Thuja plicata
TATATTTTAAATAAATGGTAGCAACTAGATACTATAGAGTTCCCTTAAACCCATCAAATATTTTCATAGTTAGCCTAATAATTTTCTATAAGAACTCTTTTTTCTTTAAATATAATTATTTTCCATGTTCATTAATGAAATTTTGGTTATTTCTTGAGATTCACCAATATTTTCTACAAAAATTTGTGATGAAAATTTTTTTGCCAATACAAATAATTTGTTTTCCCAAAAAATTGAGAGATTCACCAGGATTTTATATATTTTTCTAGAGGGGGGTTTCTTAAATTTATCCCTAATCTAGTTTATGCAGAGCTATCCAAAACACTCATTTCTGAGTAGATAATAGTTTCCAAGTCACACGGTTTCCAAGTTCAGTCCATGTCGAGTGCCAAAGTCTTTTTGTGCCGAGAAAGAGAGTTTTGTTCTGTATGTCAGGAATGACACCAATTTCAAGGTAAACTATTTTGGGCCGACTTCTTTAAGAATTTAATATTTTCAATGATATAATTATGCATTTAATTATTTGATCCCACTACGTGGCATGGAGCCAACCAGAAATTGGATTGTCCAAGAAGCATAAGCATTTGACCCTGATTGTTGATCTAGATCTAATTGCCAGATCCATAAAGTATATTAAGATTGCTTCTTACCCTAATTGTAGTGTACTGTGAGAGAAGATATATGTGTACATGAGAGATGTGCGAAGGGTTGTTTTGAGAGTGTAAGCATAGATCTAGCAGAGTGATAGAGAAGTGAGAAGCATAGTAAGGATATATCAAATTATCAGATCAGAGAACAGATTAAAAAAAGGAGATTCGTTAGTAGCATCAGAGTGCATATCAAAGGATCAGATCTTGAGACATTCTAACAAGTATATCAGGTGAAATCTCTTAACAGAGTGGTTCTAACAGACCTTTCTAAATCTCTTAGGTGAGTGCTTACTTTGTTGTAAGTTTAAATCCTTTTACAAGGCAGATTGTAATGACCTGTAGCTCTTAACTGGGCAAACCTTTAACTAGGTAGATCACCAGAAGTGATCAAATTTTGTATCCCTAATAGGCATGTTTTATTGCTGCAGTAGTGAAGATATTTTTGGGTGTCATCCCCACCCTAGTTTTACCTTATCGGGTTTCTGGGTTACAAAATTTTGTGTCTTGAGTTATTTATTTACTTTCATGGGTGCTACTAGATAATAGATCAATTACATTTATGCATGATTGTGGATCAGTTTGTTTTAAGAGATAAAATATTGAAGATCTGATTCATGCCCCCCTCTCAGTATCTTGCTTTCCCATATTGTATTTCCAACAAGGTCATGTTCTTTTGTATTTACAATATATTTGTAAACTACATGTACTTTTCATTGTATTATGTGAGAAAAGAATGACATTATTAGTTTATAATTGTTGTAGTACATGCTACCCTTATCTCTCCCAAAGAACTTAGACAATAAAATAAAGAAAGTGATATATGATCTTGGAAAATACATGAGGTAAGCAGTGATATCTGTTCAAATTTTTGTATATATTTATTATAATTGAAATTTTTTTTCTTCTTATATATATATTGGAAAGTCTCGTATTTATATATTTTTGTGTCTTGAATGTATAGTAGGTGGTTTTCATCTAAAGAAGTTCATAAAGAAGATATAAAATATTGGAAGAGAAGAATTCTTCATCTAATGTGTGAAGTACAAAAGTGTCTACCGTCAAATTTTTTCAATGCACAAGAACACTACCTCATACACCAACATGAGGAGATTGAATACTATGGACCTATACACACTCGGTTAATGTGGATGGTTGAGATGAACTTGAAATTTTTTAAGCCTTTGGTTAAAAAAAGAGCATGTCCTAAGGGTTATATGGTGGAGGGATATATGGTATACCGAACAATGGTGTACATTATAGAATATCTCCCTAAGCTTACAACAAAGATCCATATAGATTGAATTTTGGATCTCGACATGATTAGAAAATTTGAAGGGGAGTACTTGGTGGGGACAGGTAGATTGAGGAAAGTTAAAGGTAATAAATTATAAGATGTTATTGTAGTTAATTAATTATTAGTCTTAAAAATTAATCGGTCGTAATTCATCTACTTATTTTGTGTACATCTGCTCGAGAGTGGGATGCAGTACATTTGTATATTGCAAACAATCAAGATTGGATGATGGTATGGATTAAACAATGTCATCATTTTGTTTGCACATTAACATGGGAATTTGTGTCTTCATTGGTTAAAGAAGCTCATTGTAATGGAGATTCTAATGTTATGCAAAGGGAAATAGAATTAGCATATGATTTAAGAGATTTTTAGGTATGTATAAATTTTTTAATCACTTGTATATTTATCAACTCCCAATGCAATAATTTTTACATGTTTGACATATTATTGCAGGTCAAACACCACAAGGCTATGTTTTGCAATGGTTAGAAATTTTGTATCAAAAAATTGAATGACACAAAGAAAACTTGTGATTCTGGGATAAGTACAGTCTTTCAAGTGACTAATATTTCATCTAGAAATGACTTACATCCTTGAGAGTCACAAAAGTGATACTATAGAATTTTGGATGATATACTTGAGTGTGACTTTAATTACTATGCTTGGATAAACAATTGTCTTAGAAACACATAGCATTAGACTGCTATTTTAGATTGGATACCCTAAATGGCTGCTAATTAAACTATTTAGTCTCATTTGATTATCGACCAGGGACGTAAACTTGGAATGGTATTTGAAAATTATATGCTTAAAACCTTCTTGATTATCATGGCTAATCCTATGGAATTGAAATACATTAAGCTTCAGGAATCTATACTATCTCAAGTAAATGTGTTTACTCTAAGAAAATAATAATCATGAATAGGGGGTTACTCTACTCACCTATGCTGTAGGAACAGTCTACCAATTCTGTTACCAGTGGCTGCAGGAACAACAAAGTTCTATTTACTTCTTAATGAACAAGGAAATAACTTCTAGTCTAATAAAGTGATTCACTCACCAAGTGGGCCCCCTTGGATGAGTGAATAGAAATCCAATCAAGATAAGATATTGAAACTCAAATTATGCACTCTATTAATTCATGGAGAAAATGTACTTCGAAAGTAAAACAGTGTTACAATGTGAACTTCTATTCTAGAAATTATATCAACTAACTCGACTCTCAAAGAGTTACAAAAGTTAGATTATTTAAAGAGAAACTACACTACTCCCTAAATCTAGCATCACTCCATTAATGAGGATCACTAATGGATACAAAGTGCTTATAACAGAAAATATCGAACATCAAGAGTAAGTCTTCAAGTTCCCCTAAAATATAGCATGCGGTGGTTCTAGATCTACGCGTTGTGTTTACTCAGGAATGAAATTGACTTGTTCCTTTGTGAAAATCTTGTGACATGCCCTTATTCAACCGCTTACTTAATTCTTTTGATATGATGGGACTTTTACAGCAACAGCTATCGTTGACTCCTTTAGCACCACGCTACTATTCTTGAATGCGCCATGATTTGATTCCTACAAAATGGTTAGCATACTCAACTTTTGACACATATACATATATTATAATTTAATACTAAGAAAGAAGTGTTAGTTTCCATTTTGATACTCTTGCACGACATTTGGCTATAGGAAGGAGACTACCCACAAACATAGCATAGGAAATAAGTTTATTCATTAGCGTGCAACTAATTATTGTATGCACCCTAAAATGGTTGCCTAGACTATGGGCCCCATTTATCAATTTATCAATTTATCAATTTCCCTAATCAATGCTTTGGAACATTTTCAATTCAAATCTATTTCCTTGATCAAATTGTAATTAATTCAATTATTTCAATATTTCCTAAGGTTTGATCATTTTTATTTAATTAAAAGATTTAATCTCCCTTTTAATTAAATAAAATTCATCTTATTTAATTAAATTAAATTTCTCCCATTTAATTAAATAAAATTCACCTTATTTAATTAAATAAAATTCCTCCCATTTAATTAAATAAAATTCTTCTAATTTATTTAATTATAAAGAAAACCCGTCTTTTAATTAAATAAATAAAACTCACCACTTAAAGCACTTTATTTGATATTAAATGAAATAAATTACATAGAAATTAAATAAAAATCCCTTTTTCTTCACATCTTTCTAAGTGGTGGGCTTTTTGCCTCTTAATCTCTACCGTCCATTCCTCTTTAAAAGGAAACCTCTCCTTCTCATTCTCATATAGAATTTTTATGTATTATTATGCTACAGGTTTGGAGAGATATTTTGGAGGATAATTTGAACACTCAAGCTTGGACATTGCAACTTCTCTCTTCTTGTCTTCTTGCATCTATGGATATTCATATTAGATTAAATTCATATTTTCTTCCATAGATTAAGCTTTCATATTTCCTTTCATACATTAATCTTGCATTGTCATCATTTAGATTAATTTCCTTTCATGCATTGCAATCATATAGAATAGATTTCATTTTCATGGATTGAATCTCTCATTTCATGGTGTACTTTCATAGGCACAACTAGGTCAATCTGAAGGCCTCCATCACAAACCTTTGCACTCCATGACTAGGGAGCTATGAGTTGATATTTGAGGCCTTATTCTTGATCAACCTTGAATGTAATGATTCATAGAAGTGTGACACATTTCTAGCACACATTTTTGGCGCCCATCATGGGGGAAGAAGATTTGTTTTTTGTCACTATATTTATTTTTCATAAATTATTTTTGGATTTCTGTATTATCTGTACTTCTGCGGGGAATTTTCACGTGATATATTACAGGTCTACAGGTGAGTTTTTGTCAATCTATGTGTTTCTTCACGCTGTCTACTATGTTTCTTCATGCAAATTTGTGCAAAATTTCATGCGACATTTGACACCAGTCACAGATCTAACATTAGTTACTGTTTTCTACAAATTTTTTTGTTGTTCATGCATTTCTTCACGCGGGATTCTATGAATATTTGCATAGGTATTTGTTAATCTTTGTGCAGAACTCTGAGAATCTTCGCATGAGATTTCACACCAGAGATCTAATTTTTATGGCTGTGTTTTATATCTTTGATCTCTAACCACTAATTTTTACTGTTTCTAGTAGTTTCTGGTTTGTTGTTGTTGCTGATTTGGACTTGTGTTGATAAACAACAAAACATTCGTGTTGCTTTGGACTTGAGGTATTATATTGTATCTTTATAACATTTGGATTTTGGAAAATAAAAACAACCTCTCATTTGTTTAGCTTGAGTGTTTCTTGCTTTCATAGAGCACATTTCCAATTGGTGCTCTAAAAATGGACCTAGATTTTCTTTCTTCCATATATGTGTCACATCATACAATTAGGCCCTATGAACACTATTTGTGGTAATCTTGAGAGAGTGGGCTTCATTCATTTGTCTTGCATCCAAATCTCTTCTTGATGATAGATCCCCTTGTAGGTAGGGAAAGATTTGTCATTACTTCAAACTTGGTTTAGTCTTCAACTTTGATTAGTACTTTCTCTCTTGAGATTGGTGGTCATTTTTGTTGATATACAAACCTTGGATGAGGTGATTTCAAATTAGTGGTTCAATTAATCTTGTTTACTATATTTTGGTGAGGTGAAGAGGCTAGAGGATTATTCTCTTTTCCATTTTGGGAGAATCAGAAACTTGGAACCTCTTCTTTTTTAACAATAGGCTATCTATGGTAAATAAATCCCTTATCTTTGGTGGCTAAAAATGTGTCATCTTTAATTAAGAATCTCTTTAGCTAGCAGTGGGGTAGATGTAGATTCTTCCCTTCTTGTTCAAAATATCTTTCCAAAATCCTTCAAAAGTATCCCCTTTACACTTCTTGTATGGTATCTCTTTGCATTTGTCCCTTCCTTGAGCTCAAAAGGAGTTGTGACCTCTTTGGGTTGGACTGGGTGTTGTTTAAGGGATACCATATTTATTCATGCTAATATTATAATATGAACTATGTGTAATGGAACCAATGCATAATATTACTTGTCATAATGCAGTTCCATACATACTTGTGCATTTTAGTTGGATGTAGTGATGTCACCAGTTCCATTCGATGGGGTGTCATCATTTGAATTGCTTATTCCTGTACCTTCAGTGTTTGTGGCTTTTACCCACATTTTGTTTCTCATTCTTTTAATTTCATCAATGGTATTTCCATTGGGATGAGTACTTGTATCTGTCAGTCAGTTTTTGCAATCTTTTATCACATGTCCAACCTTATGATAATGCAAACTTGCCATACCTAGATTGGTCCAACCTCTTGACCTTTTGGTCCAATTTCTCATACAGTTGGCAATAATATGACCATACCTTCCACATGTTGTACAATTTACCCATGTGTTATAGTCCCAAACATATGAGTTACCTATTCTTGTTGGTTTGTGGCTATTATCAATTTCTTTTGGTGTCTAGGCCTTGTTGTTCCTTTTGTAGCACTCTTCATGTGTATGCCCATTCATCTTGCAGGTAGGAAAATACTTGTCCATGTAGGTTTTCCTCTTTGGATTTTTCACTTTGGATCTTCATTCATATGCCTTGTGTCCTTTCTTTTGACATTTATAACAATTACCAATGAAAGTAGATTGTGCTTGAGAAATAAATTTCATTTTGCTTATGCAGATGTTTGAGGTGTGGCCAGATTTTCCATAGTGATTGCATGACAACTTCTTGGATCTTGGGTTTGTGAAAGAATTCATTTACTCTGGTTGATTAGAAGATTCACCATTCTCATTGTACCCTAATACTGTGTAGTTGTTGACTCTTCTCTAACCATCAAGAAAATCATCCATCCTTTTGTTGCTTTCTTCAGCTTTCTTAATCAATTCATTGTGTTGATTCTGGACTTTGATTTCATGCTTCAATTTTTCATTCTCTTCTCTTAGCTCACCGATAATTTGTATTCTTTCAATGAGTTCTATATTTAGTCTATTTGCTTCTTGACTCATAAGAATAATCTGGTTGGTAACCTCATGGTGATGCTCAGTAAGTATTTGAATCTCTGTTTCTTTCTCTTGTAGCTTCTTTGTTATTTTCCTCCTATCATCAATGGCTAGCATTCATTCATTTTCATCTTTTCTTGCATCATTCATGAAATCAATCATTTTTACCATTTGATTTTCTTGACCAATTCACAACATCTTGATTTTCTCTGTCAGATGTAGATTGAACTCTTGTAGACTTGTGATTTCTTCTACTAATGCATTTGAAGCTTTGCTTGTTGATGATTCTACTTTATCAAAGTAATCTTGTATTTATAATTCTTTGTAGTCCTTATCATTCACTCTAGTTGCCATAATATTTCTTTCATCAAGAAGTTTTCTTAACTTGATTCTCGCCTCTTTATACTGCTCATAGTTTATCTGCATTTGTAGCTACTCATTCTCAATAGTCATGTCTAGTCTGTACTTTTCCATTGCTCTGATATTTTCTCTTAAGTCTTTAAGTTTTTCAAGAAGGAGACTTAGCTCTGATACCAATTGTTGGAATTATATTGGAATGATGTACTGAGAGTAGAAGGGTGAATCAGTACCTCTAAATTTTTTATTGGTTATCCCATTAACCCTTAGTCATCAGTTTGTAAATTATCTTATCTAATTGTTCATCTTTCTTTATGTATATGCAATCATAACATAATTTATTTAATATGTAACCATACAAGAAATCTTCATGAAAATAGATAACACATGACACGAGATATAATATCATAGAAGACTCCTGTTAGGAAGTAAAAACTACAGTGGGGATTGTTACCCACAAGACTTCCCTATCTACAGATAAGAAGGGGCCGATTAAGGCTTACAATTGGTAACTTTTGATGACCTACCCTATTAGGAGTATTACAGTGGAGGCCTGTTAAGATCTACTTCATTTGAAGCTTTAGAAACACAGTTAAGTGTGCACTTTGTTAAGAGATTTGTAAAGAATGGTTAAGTCCACCCTCTACAAAAGGATTTTAGATGTGATGAACTTGTTAGAATGGAACTACATGAGTCTTTGATCTAATGATGTATGCAATCTCCAATTTCTGGTAATAGATCCAATAAAGCTTCCTATGTATGAGTACTCATCTTTCCATTACTGAATAATACCTTTTTCTGCACATCGGAAGCCTCTGTGTGTTCTTGATAACTGGTGTGATCTATTTCTGAACTTTACATGAATTTTGCCTTCTGCTCCTTAGATTCTCTTCGTGGCTATCAACAATAATGAATTCATAATTCACAATTGATTGAACATCTATTTATACTAGATTTTAGCTCTATTCTTTATTCACGCATTTGCAAGTTAACTCTAGATCCAAGGTTTGCAACTTGACCTTGATCTTTAGTTAGATATGTTTTAGATCCATTAGGATTCTTTAAAACATTTATATTATGCTTGCTTGACCCTCAAGTAATGATTTAAAACAAATAAAAACTCTATAAATATAATTACAATGCTTTATCTGACGTATAAAACTTAGATCCACTATTTGCGGGTTTGCTAACTGACTATCGGTTCTGATGGTCAGTCTGCTCTGTCAGTCTATCAGTTTTCTTTGCCGTCAGTGTTCCTTTCTTGAACTGTTCGTCAGGTATGCATTTTTCTGCTCCATCAATTTTGTTCTCAAAACTGTGTCATTGGTGATGATCTTTGTGTTATGTCATTGACCCATCGGTGATGTCTTGTTTACTTCGTCGGTGTTGACACTTGTCAGTGTTCGTTGGTCAATTCCATACTTAGCATTTTCTTGTGAGTTTTTGTTCTGTCGGGTATGCTCGATGTCCGTCGGTTATTCTTGTACCGATGATCTCTATTAATGTTTTCCATTAAGTATACTAATGGAAAAATAATTTCATTAGTAGAGTCACATGCATATCAATTTGTAGTGATAGCCCCACAACACGTATATTTATAAATAAATAAATAAATTAGTTTACTATCAAGTATAGATATGATCATGTTATGATTGTGTCATGTTTCTTTTTGAATTTTTTATGTCAACCTAGTTTGAGGGAGGTACAACACCAATTCTTTGTATCATTGATGACCCAACCAACATTGCCTAAAGAATGTTCAGCACAGGTAAGTTTTAATAATAATTCTATTATTTTGTAAATATATTTTCCTACCAAGGATTTAACATCAAATAGTATATCTCATAGACCAATCTCATGTTTTCTAATATATAAAGGTTGGAGATGACATTGATGCCCTTCTCCCTTTTCTACCAAGGACATATGTTACGGCTCCTGACCGCATGAGGAGATAGAGAGGCAAGGTACATGAGAGTTCAATTTTAAATTTGTTTATTTATTATTGTTGACTATGATTTTGAATTTTTGTTTTTGATTTTTAGAAACCGTATAAATTAAGTAATATAACTTGGGGTTTTACTTTTGTTCATGTATGATCCATCAGAGAAAAACAATACTTCAAAGAGGCTCCATTTTGATTATCCACTAGTAGAATAGGATGTCCTAGAAATATTTATAGTTGTTTCTTATTTTGAGATGCCATATGGAAAATTTTGAGATGGAGTATGACACATTGTATCTATATATGTAAATTTTGTTAAGATTTTGAGATGACATGTGCCACATTGTATAAAAGACAACAAGAAGTGAACCTATTGGATATGTGAACCTATCATTATTTTCATCGGTTGTGCAAGCTTCTTATATCCTTACAAAAAATGTGGTACTAGTAATCCGATCTCTCATCATTCCCTTATGGTGCAATCAATGCAAAAGAGGTCTTGGTTGTAGAAAATATGAAAGATGGTTATACTCAAGTGAACAAATAATGCTATCATTTGTTATAGAGAGTGTAACAGATGAGGGATTGAGATAATGTAGGACCCACGTATCGACCCACTCACTTGACACATTGGTTCAAGTTGAACTAAAGATACCTGGGAGAAAAATAAGCCAACTCTTGTGTCCAAATTGTCTATGTACTAGCATCTAAGCTTTTAAATGATTGCATTTTTAAAGAATCTCTCACTTTCTAACAATCCAATCCATCTCCTATTGTTCCAAACTTAACCAACCAAAAGAATCTAGACATTTCTTAATCAAGAGTCTCCCCTATGACAATGTTTAATTACACCAATCAACAGTAGAATGAGCATCAAGGAGTTCTACTCCTAAAATCTTGATTGTATCCTTCACTAGAGCTCTCTTTACACATGCACCTACTCCATCATGCTCCCCTTTTCCATGTCTGACCTTAAAAAAACTCCAAATATGAAGTACACCTCTCTCTACATGAATTCTACACAAGCAATAAAACATACAAGAATTCTTGAATTGACATGTGCAGTTCTCTGACCAAATGAAATGTCTATCCATAGAAATATAATTTTCCCATGTAACCACTCAAAAAAATGTTGGACATACTTGTGAGAGTGAGATCTATCATTTCTCATATAAAAATAGTATTCTTTTATTATCTTTTGGTCATCTTTTGTAACATTAGGGGAATGTCTATATAGTATGTGCACAAAAATAGTAACCTAAATGGAATTGTAATATTGATCTTGCAACTCATTTTGGGACTGTAATGTATAGTTCTTTGTAAATTCAATGACTGATATAATAGTGCCAATTAGGAAATTTTCCTTACACATCCTGATTTATTGATCCAACCACTGAGACTTGTGATTATGCCTTGCATACTTGTGAAAATATTCTTGTTGAAATCTGAAATAAAATCAAGTACATTGTAGTCTTTTGTAGCCAAATCACATCTAGAGCCTTCACCTCCACTTTTCAATGTATATTTAACTATTTCATATACATTATATTGGACAATTTTCTTTCCAAAATCATGTTCTTAGTCCTCATGAAAACATGAAACAAACTTCACTAACCCACCACACTCTCAGCACTTGTCATTTAGGCAATCATGTCTATAAAAGAAATAGCTATCCTCTCTAGGACATAAAAAATAATCTAGCAAGTCTCTTGATGATTTTGGAAGATCACTTTCACCATACTCCTCCAAGATTTCATTAGTATGCAAAGTATAATAAAGGGATCCTAATAGGTCATGGTACATTGAAAAATCCACATGATATTTTTAGCAACAAGTATTTTAAATCTTAAAAGGTACACCAAAAAAAGGCTTGAAGGATTCAAAATATCTTTGTGATATTTGCAATGTTGGATGTGTCTCACAAAATATTTTGAGAAACAGTGTTTGACTCACCTCCAAATAATGTTTAGGATGTGGGGTGCGGTCTCGAACTCCAATTGTCAACTTCAAGACATCCTTCACATTTATCTTGAATTAGATTTCCAAAATAGTTGAATTTGATCCTTCACAACATTGGTAAGCTTCTTATCATAACAAAGAATTCTCCCACTATTATCCCATGTATCATGTTGAATAGGATCATCAAGTATTTTTCTTCTCTTAAGTGCCCTCTCTAAAAGTTGACAATTTAGGTTCAAGTCAACACAAATTTGTCTCATCAAACAAGCCTTTCTCAAGTGATGACTTACTAAGGAGGTTGTAATAACCTTCCAAGAAGCCCTCTTGACTTTTTACATGGTATTAGTCACAATGGAATTAAGAGAACTAAAAAATAATGGCATTCCTCTCTATTTTCTTGTTCACACTAATCTTCAATTCAACTAGTGAAGGTCTCATTTTTTGCATCTTTAACAACTTCTCAAACATTTTGATATTTATCAAGCAATATCTTGTGGCTAAAAAAATAATCAAAAATTCTTGAAGCCCTCAACCGAATGGTTCTTTGTGATCTCTTTCCATTTAAATTTCTCATTATGTTCTCATAAATTTGAAGTAACCCTTTGTTGTTCTTGAAGGTCTCAAAATTGAAGTTTTTCTTTCTTCCTTTCAAGGATCTTTACTTCTCTTATAATTTGCAGATGTGTAATGGTGATTTGGTTCTTGTGCACCATTCTCAATATGAATTCCTTCATAATCAATCAATGGATTGTCATTTCCAATGTCTACACTTCGATTTTCCACATCTACATGTTCATTTTCAAACTCTACATTTTCATCTTCAATCCATACATTTTCAATTTCAAGATTACTGTCATAAATCATTTCAAATTCATGTTCTTCTTCACTTGAAATTACATTTATGGGTGGGCCTACGGTCTCACCTTCATTAATATTTAACATACCTTGTTTCTTGTTCTAATGGAATACCCTATCTCTTTCTCTATACACTTCAATCTCTTCGTTTGTGAGATTCCTCTTCCACTTATGCTTTCGATGACTACTACTCCTCATGGTGAGAACAAAAAGGTGATGCAAAAGTTTTGATAATAGAGAAATTTCCAACAAAAGGGTGTAAAAGTCATTTTTTTGTCTTCCACAACTCTAATCCTATAATATTCTCTGTAAAAATTATGGTTCTCAGATTGAGGGACCCAGAGAATAATTATTTGGTTTTGGATGCCAGTTAGACCACCCAAACTTTGCTTTCCATTTAAAATTTAAACTTTTGCAATTTTTAACTTTTCCATTTCAATACTATTTTAATTTTTTTTTAGTTTTTAATTATTGTTATAGATTTCTTTTTTATAATATTAATATTTTGATATTAGCATTAGTCTCTCTCTCTCTCTCAGGTATTATTATTATTATTATTATAATATAAATAATAATAAATATTATACTAATATTATACTATTATACAATAGTAATATAAATAATAATAATATATTAATACTAATATAATATTTAATAATAAATATAACACTAGTATTAATAAGTGTCATACCAATATTAATATAATATAATACTACTATTATACTAATATACAATATGAATATAAATAATAATAATACAATAGTAATTTATCAATACTAATGCTATTATCATAGTATTAAAATAATATTAACATTACAAAAAAATGAAATATTTCAAAAAAATTAAAAACTAAAATCTAATTTGAAAATAGCATCGAAATAAAAATATTGAAAATTGAAAATGGAAAGCAGAATTTGGTTAGGACAAATCAGATATCTGATTCACTTTCAGATATCTGATTAGCCTTGGTATTTGGCTCGGGTTTTGGATTTTAAATGCCAAAAGTGGATGGTTAACCCAAAAAATGTATTTACCATATTTCCTCTGATATCCAAACTTTGACCATGTAGCTAATGACCTTTTTTCACCTGAAATTGCTAAAATAAAAGGGTTTCATAAAGAGATTATCATCTTTCCATGAATATAATTGTTGTCAAATTTTGACATCAGTAATTAATTATTACTTATTTTCTAATCGAGCTACCTCTAAACTATTGATTGACAAATGGATTGAAAAACACCTATAACCTTTAAATGGTTTAAAATTTTTGAAATCTGAAATGTGTCTCACATTCTATATGTTATGCCTAATATAAGAAAAAAAGGTTTTCCATTTTGTAAAGTTTAGAATTAGTTAATGTGGTCAGACATGGGGTTTTTCTTATTCTGAAAAAAGTTGTAGCAGAAAGTTCATACTAAATTATTTAGTTCATGAAACAAGAGCTGGTGTACCCTGGTTTTTTTATATCATAGGGGAACTTGAAAATTGATACTAGAAATGTGGAAGAAATCATAAATTGTCCTACAACTAAGTCTACTACATAAATAAGGAGTTTCCATGGCTTTGCACAATTTTATAGGAAGTTCATCAAATAGTTTAGTGAGATATGTGCCCCTATCTTAGACACAATCAAAGGATGCATGAAGACCATATTTTAGTGAAATGAGAAAGCTAAGAATAGAATTGAGACTTTCAAGAAAAAGATAGCCACCCAACCAATCTTTGTACTTCCTAGTATTGAGAAGTTATTCACTGTTGAGTGTCATGCTAGAAACACTATTATAGAAGCAGTCGTAAGTGAGGAAGACAAACCAATAGCCTTCCATAGTGAAAAGTTAATTGATGCAAAAAATAAGTACTCTTCACATGACTTGGATTTGTATGCATTGGTTCAAGACTTGAGAAAATCCTCCTTCCTAAATAATTTATAGTATATACATAAAATCAAGCTTTAAGCTTTCTAGACTCACAAGATAAGTTAAGTCACATGCACATGAAGTGATTAGAATACATTCAAGCCTACACATTCACTATCAAGAATAAGAAAGGACAACAAAAAAAGGTGGCAAATCCATTAAGAAGAAGATTGCTAATAGTTCAATAAATATAGTTAAGAAGCATTGGTATAGAGAGTTTCAAGGAGCTTTACCCAAATGGTAAGGACTTCTCAGCTTCTTATAAGGTATGCAAAGACTTTCAAAATATTTTCGACGGTGAGTATTCTAACTTTACTCTTCAAGGAGGTCCTTTGTTTAGGGATGGAAAATATATGTGACTAGAGGTTCAAAGAGAGAACATAATTCAAGAGAAACACAATGGGTCACTTAGTGGATATTTTGGTATTAATAAAACCATAGAATTGGTTCAAAGATATTATTACTAGCCTAAGATGAACAAAGACATTAAGAGATATGTAGAGACTTGTATTTTCTATCAGAAATATAAAGGAACCTCATCAAATGCAGGGTTTTATCAACCCCTTCCAATTCCAAATAGACCACCAGAGTGTCTTAGTATGAATTTTCTGGTTGGACTTCCTAAGACAAAATAGGGTTTGGAAAGTATATTTTTTATTGTGGACAAATTTAGTAAGATGGCCAATTTTATCTCATGTAAAACCGCACATGATGCATGCTACATAGCCAATATTTTCTTTAGGGAAGCAGTGAGGATCCATGGATTACCCTTGAGTATTATGTCAGAAAAAGAATCCAAGTTCATGAGTCATTTTGGAAGACTTTGTGGCATAAGCTTGGAACCAACCTTTTTTTGGTTCTGTATACCTTCCTCAAATAGATGGGCAGAATGATGTTGTTAATACGAGTTTGGGAAACCTACTTTGGTGTCTCACTAAGGAGTATGGATAGAAAAGGGGCCAAATCATTGCTCAATAATTATTTTCTCGTAATGACACCATAAAAATATCCACGAGTAAAATTCCCTTTGAAGTGGTCTATGGGATTCATCCCAAAGGTATATGTGAACTTAGAGACCTAGGAAATAGTGAAATTTGAAGAGGTTATGCAGAGGACTTTGCTCAATCCATGAAGGAGGTACATGATAGAGTGAAACACGCACTTAATGATAGTACTACCAATACAAAGCATAAAGTGGATGAGAGAAAGAAATATGTTCAATTCTAGGCTGGAGATCTAGTGATGGTACACTTGAATAAGGCAAGGTTAAAAAAAACAATCCATAACAAGATTCATATGAGAAGGATAGGACCTTGTTCCATCTTATCTAAATATGGGAACAATGCCTATAAGGTGGGGTTTCCTATAGATATAGGACTCTCTAGTGTTCAATGTTTTAGATTTGGTGTCATATAAAGGACTAGTTTCAAAAGTATATCATGGAAAATTAGAGGATGCATAAGAGCTAGACACTTTGAAAGTACCAGTCACACCAAGACCACAAGAAGAGAAGATCTTGAGCTTCAAGGTAGATAAGAAGACAAGAAACAAGGTTTACATGGAATATCTTATAAAATGGAAAGGAAAGGAAGACTCAGGGGCTACAGGGGTGCTGGACACAGAGTTTCACAAGTTGGGAATACGCCCTAACTTGATCTCTTCCAATAGGATTTCACTTCTTTTTGTTTAGGAGAGAATGGTACAAGAGCACCTAGGGTTAAATCCCTTCATTTTTTTGCAAATTTTTTTATCATAGTAGCTAAGGTAGTTTAGGAAAGTCTAGGGTGATTTTTGAATGATTTAGAAGTAATTGTGTTTGTGTATTGTGGTTTTTGGTCCACGTAACCTTTGTAATATATTTTTGGACAAAATGAGTCAAAGTGTGTGTTTGGAAGTCAAAGGGATTGGAAGGAAATATTTTGAGTGTTTTGAGTCATAAGACATGATTTTTAACCCTTTTTAATCCATCCATGGAGTTGGAGTCATGGGAAAGAAAAATTGTTAAAAAATTTTAAATGTTGCTTGAGCAAAATTTGTAACTTTTGAAAGTAGCTCGAAAAATTTTCCCAAAAAACTTATTTGTGTCCCAAATCAGTTTTTGATAAGTTTGAACGGTTTTCCTAGGAAGATGAAGCCTATTTAATGACTTTATTGGCATTTTCAAAGATTTGGATGTTATTTTATTACATTTTGAATCAATAGAGAAGTTGCAGACTTTGTACTATCAAGTTTTTATGCTTTCCTCTACATAGATATAGAGATGGATTGAATTGAATATATTTCCAGTGTAATTAGCTTCTGATAGTTTTTTCCTAGATCTTTGCGGATTGTATTTTCTCTTTATTTTCATTTTGAAGTTGTAAATAAAATTTTCTTCCAGTTCTATGTTTTATGGACTAGTTTAGACTACACACAGAAGAATGATTCCTTAGAGAATTTCCCACCATGGAAAGTAAATGTGCCTTGGAGGAATGAAAGAGGAGTCATTTTACATAGGTTTTCTTTTGGTTTTATTTTCAGAGGTAGCAATGGTGATTTATGAGCGCTCTCCCTAGGCAAGCTTGACAATAGCTCGACTAGGGAAGAAGAGGAAGATTAAGTTATAATTTTTAGGGTTGGGTTGAATATAGAATTCAAATGGTTGGAGGATGGTATTTGGGAGGTTAAAATACCTATGAGAAGTTTTGAATACTGATGACTCCATTTCATCTGGTTTTGAGAGAAGTGCACCACTTGAAGCAATTAGCCCTAATTTTAAGGACACTATTTCTAAGGGTATTGAGGAACTATATGGATGACTTGAGGACCCCTAACTCAAGAAATATTTTGAGTTTTCTAAAAGGGTATCTAGAAGAAAGAGTATTTTGGGGGCTTATTTTCAATATTTCTGATCTATTCTAATTTAGGAGCTTCGATAGGGATACAAGAAAGCACTAGTCCTATTCCTAGTTTTTAGGAACTTGATTAAAGGATGGATGGAATATGATTCCAAACCTTAAATAATAGGGTTTATAGACACAAATTGATGTGTTCACAACCCTGCAAGAATCTGTGTGTGTTTTTGATAGTTTGGTGTAATTTTCTCCAATAGATTTAGTGAAACAGGCATAAACTAATGGTAGATGGGTTCTTGGATTAAAGGGTAAGTGAACTAGTGTTCCACCCTTAGTATAGGGTTTGTAAAGAATCCAATTAGGTCTAGAGGAGAGGCCAATAAGTTAGTCAATCTGACTCTATGTGAGAACACCTCTATCAATATGAATACATCTTTGACATGGATGATACAACAGTGGATTCTACAAGCACTATAGAACCTAATGGATATGTGCATCACATAAGAGAAAAGGAGGGGCATGTAAAGCCATGGACTCCTAATTATATGTTAAGACTAAAAATTTAACTTGTTATACTTTATTTAATTTAAAAAATTCATATTTTTAGTAGAATTTACGTCTTATATTGACTACCCACTTGTGTATATTTATGTGGTCCATTTATGTTCAGTTGATGATAGAGGAGGAGATGGCACAAGTGGAGGGGTCCATTTTTTCATCCATTTCATTTTTCCTTGACACTTCCACGGTACATATTTTTTAATGTACTCATTGGTTTACTTTTTATAATAGTATATACATGTGTTTTCTAATTTCTATGATCATCTTATTACATACGGATATAGGTTAAACTAGTCATAATTGTGGGGCAATGTGAGTGGGTTCAAGCATTAGGCATTGACATGGGGAAGGTAATTAAGTATTTTAGATTGTTTATGCATATGTATACTTATCACTTGTATATACCAATTTTTAATTTACATGGTTAATTTGATACAAGGTCATGTCTAACGATGTCATGAGACTGGTTTGAAATGGTAAAGTCACATGCATCTCAATTGACAGTGATAGCCCCATGGTACATATATTTCTAAATTTGATTTTTTGTATTTTACTATCCAATATATATATATATATATATGATCATGTCATTATTGTATCAAGTATCTTTTTGAATTTTTTAGGTCACCCCTAGTTGAGGGAGGTACACCACCAAGGATTTGTATCATTGATGACCCAACCGACATTGCATGAAGATATTTCAGCTCAGGTAAGTTTTAATATTATTTCAATTATTTTGTAAATATATTTTTCTACCAATCATTTAACATTAAATAGTATAACTCATAGATCAATCTCATTCTTGTAAACCTATATAGGTTCAAGATGACATTGGTAGCCTTGTCCCTTTGCTACCAAAGACATATGTTATGACTCCTGACTGCATGCAGAGACAAAGATGTGAGGTACATGAGAGTTCAATTTTAAATTTGTGTATTTATTATTGTTGACTATGATTTTGAATTTTTGTTTTTGGTTTTTAGAAACCATATAAATTAAATAATATAACATGGGGTTTCACTTTTGTTCATGCACGATCCATTAGAGCCAAACAATCATTCGAAGAGGCTCCATTTTGATGATCCACTAGTAGAATAGGATGTCGTAGAAATATTTGTAGTTGTTTCTTATTTTGAGATGACGTGTGCCACATTTTCTACAAAAAAGATATATATATATATATATATATATATATATAACATGTTCATTTCTGGATATTTAATCTTTCTCATGCATTGTATGTATGTATTATTTCCATATTATATCTTTGTCATGCATTGTATTTATGTATGTATTTGCATTTTTATATTATATCTTTTTCAGGTATTGTATGTATGTATTTTTCCATATTACATATATTTTGTTTGTTGCATGTATTTATGTGTATTCATTTCCATGATATTATATCTTTTCCATGCATTGTATCTTCGCCACACGTTGTCATGTGTAATACACCTGATTAGGTTTCATTTCCAAAGAAACTACCATCAAAGTATTTTTTCCAATCGAATTAATAGGATAATAGGTGCAAGAGGCCACACCTAGGTGAATAGACTCCAAATTTACATACCATTACTTGAATTCCTTATAGGGTAACAAAAATTGGGCTAATAGGCATAATAGACCTTGGGGAAACTTCGGTATGGGGTAGTCACAGATGTTCTTTGCATCTCTGTGTGTTGAATGGGGTTGTAACTAGGGTTTACCTAACCAAATACAACTAAGAGAACATGTTATCTGGTCATGGGATGAGCAGTTTGAAAGATGCACCATTGAGAAACTTTCAACTCAGGAACAATGCAACTTTTTGCAACAACCACGATTGGGTTGCCAAATAGAAACCAAGTGGAATATCCCAAACTGAGCTACATGCTTGTATGCCTTCCCAAGATGGTCCTTTTTCACTTCACAATTCTCTTATACCCCTCATGAGGTCCAAGATATCCCCCTCAATAAGTCTCTTCACAATTGAGCTTTAATGTACCTTGGGAACACTTACGTCTACCATGTGCCGAAACATTCTTTATTATATACAGGTGAAAAAAGGTCTCCACTAGCATTTACATGGCCAACCAAAGTTCATGGAGATGATGGTTTGGGCCCATGAAAAATGGTTTGAAAGATACACCATTGAGAAACTTTCAACTGAGCAAAAATGTAACTTTTTCAACCAACTGAGATCGGGTCTCCAAATGGAAGCCAAGTGGAATATCACAAAAATGAGATATGTACTTTTAGGCCTTTCCAAGATGGTCCTTATGTACTTCATGGTTCTCTGATATGCCTCACAAAGTATTGTACACACAAAATAGTGCACTTCTATGAATCCTTACATGCAAGGAAACTCAAGAATGAGCTCTCACAAATCGATCCATAGTTCTCTATGCATGGAGTTGCAAGATTTGTAAAATTGCTCTCAGCTAGAGCTATAAACTCATGACCTTGCCAATAAACCATACAACGAGAGATTCAATGAAGACAAGGGCAAGAATGCCAATATCCTCA
>MU224365.1:740745-753283 GCA_018584345.1 Thuja plicata
TTGATCAAGGAAATTGATATAATTGATATTGTTGATATTTGAAAGTATTGATTCAGGGATTTGATAAATTGATAAAATAATAAATGGGGCCCAAAGTCTAGGCGACCATTTTAGGGTGCATACAAGTATGAGATATCGCCCTCAAAAAATTGTTGCCCAATTTGGCTTAGTGCATCTTGGGAATACTTACATCCAACATGCCCTAGATCATTATTGATGCTACACAAGAAAAATGAGGTCTCCACTAGTGTTTACCTCACCAACCTAAGCCAATGGATTTGACCATTTGGTCCCATGAAGAATGGTTTGAAAGATGCACCATTGAGAACCTTTCAATCTAGAAACAATGCAACTTTTTGCACCAACCGAGATCAGGTTTCCAAATGGAAACCAAATGAAATATCCAAAAACTAAGATATGTTCTTGGAAGCCTCCCTAAGATATTCCTTGTGTACTTTGGTTCTTGGATACCCATCACAATTTCCTAGATATCACCCTCCAAAAATTGCTGCTTGATTTGGCTTAGTACATCTTGGGAACACTTAGGTCCAGCATGTGTTGGAATGTTCTTAATGCTATGCATGAAAAATGAGGTCTCAACTAGAATTTACTCATCCAACTAGACCCAATGGATCTGATTTCTTAGTCCCATGAAAAACAGTTTGAAAGATGCACCATTGAAACCAAGTGGTGCATCTTTCAACTGAGCAACAATGCAACTTTTGGCACTTTTACGTGAATAATACTTACAACTTTGCAGACATGACCAATGCAACTTAGATGAACTAAATACATCATTCTTATTCTAGGATGACCTTAATTGACCATTTTGACTACTTTTACCCCTTTCAACACTTTGACTCACCCTCCGCTAATAGGGCTTAATAGGTCAATTGGTTACATAATGGGATAAAGAAAAATCTAATGAAATCTATATCATCAATTAAATCTATATTACAATAGAAATCTATTAAAATTGAATTATAGTGCATCAAAATTATATGTTTGGCCATATCAAAAAAAAAAAAATTAACCAAGTAAAATATTTGCATTCTTGCATGTATTTCATCATTATACAAGCTTGAGTGTATACACAACCTTGGGTATGTACAAATACATCATATATCATTGATATAACCATATTATGAATAAATATATCAATTTTTATCAAAACTCCTAGATACAGAATTACAAAAAATCTTATATACACTTGAGTATATATCAAAAATCCTATATAATAACTGTGTCATTTCAGCTGTTAAAATGTGTAAGTTTAACAAATAGTACTTGATGACATGTACATTTGGATCCCTGCATTCCAAAGGAAAAAGAAAACTTAATAGAGATAACAAGAAGTTTATACGCTGAGAAGAATATTATGAATGTATAACTAACTAAAAAAACCAAAGAACATAACTAGTCAATGCATAGTGAAGTTTACCTTCATTTTTTATGAGATAATCAAATGTACACCTCAATCTTGTATATCTATCATATATGTACATACAACTGCACTTACAAGCCAAATATAAAACCAAGTTTATTGCATCAAACAAATGAAGAAGAAAGTTGTTATTAATCTATTAAATATAAGCATAGTGAATGTATGGAAAACCTCGTAGTGAGTTGCACTTACCTACTAAATTGTGCTTGAAGGGTCATCTCTCTACTTGTGGGTATTCAATATTGATTCATGAAAATTATAACTAATAGTCCAAAGTTATTTTTTATTTGGTCTTCCTTGATGCTTCAACAACTTAACATTGGCTTCTATAATAAAGTGTGAATACATGAGAATGGTTATGTGCTTCTTATAGTCTTCAAACACATGAATTTAGTTATTTCTAATCATATACGTGTTGAGCCACATTCCCACAAGAAAAAGTCAACCTGTTGGATATGTGAACCTATCATCATCTATCATCAGTTGTGAAAGCTTCTTCTTTCCTTGTACACAATTTTATAACCAGTAATCTGATCTCTCATCATTTCCTTATGGTGCAACCAATGCAAAAATATGTCTTGGTTGTATAGGATATGAAAGATGGTCATACTCAAGTGAATAATACATGCTATCATTTATTATAGAGAGTGTGAAAAATAAAGTATTTAGATAATGTGAAACCCATGTATCGACCCACTCACTTTATTAGCACTGATCCCAATCGGACTGAAGACACCTGGGATAAAAAAAGTCAACTCTTGTGTCCAAATTGTCCATTTTATAGCATATAAGCTTCGAGATGAATTCATTTTTGAAGGATCTTTCATTGTCTAACAATCCAACCTATCTCCTATTGTGCCCAACTCAACCAACCAAAATAATCTATGCATTTCTAATTCAAGAGTCCCACTTATAACAATGCTGAAGTACACCAATCAACAATACAACAAGCATCAAGGAGTTCTGCTCCTTAAAAATTGAGTTGCTCCTTAACTAGGGCTCCCTTTACACATGCACCTACTCCATCATGCTCCCCTTTTCCATGTCTGACATAAAAAATACTCCAAATATGAGGTACACCTCTCTCTACATGAATTCTACACAACAAATAAAATATACGAGCATTCTTGAATTGACCTGTAGAGTTATCTGACCAAATGAGATGTCTATCCATAGCAATATCAATTTCCTGCACCCACTCAAAATAATTCTCAAAAAAATGTTGGACATAGTTGTGAGAGTGAGATCTCTCATCGATCATATAAAAATGGTATTCTCTGATTATCTTCTGGTCATCTTCTATTATATCGGGGGAATGTCTGTATAGTATGTGCACAAAAATAGTAACCTGGATGGAATTGTAATATTGAGCTTGCAATTCATTTTGGGGCTGCAATGTATAGTTATTTTCAAATTCAATGAATTTTACAATAGTGCCAATCGACAAAGTGTCCTTACACATCCTAAATTATTGATCCAACCAATGAGACCTATGACTATGACTTGCATACTTGTAAAAAATATTCTTTTGAAATCTGAAATAATATCCTTCACCTCAACTTTTGAATGTATATTTAACCATTTCATATAACTTATATTGTACAATTTTATTTCTAAAATCATGTTTGTAGCCCTTATGAAAACATGAAATAAAGTTCACTAACCCACCACGCTCTCAGCACTTGTCATTTAAGCAATCATGTCTATAAAAGAAACAAACATCATCTCTAGGACATAAAAATGATCTAGAAAGTCTCTCGATGATTTTGGAAGAGAACTTTCTCCATAATCCAACAATTTCATTAGTATGAAAAGTAGCATGAAGGGATCATAATGGTTCATGGTGCATTGAAAACTCCACATGATATTTGCAGCAAGAAGTATTTTGAATCTTAAAAGGTACACAAAAAAGGCTTGAAGGATTCAAAATATCTTTGTGATATTTTCAATGTTGGATGTGTCTCACAATTTTTTTTGAAAAACATTGTTTGAATCACCTCCAAATAATGTTTAAGATACAGGGTGCAATCTTGAATGCCAATTCTCAACCTCAGGATATCCTTCATATTTGGTGACACTCTTGAGTTAGATTGCCAAAATAGTTGAATTTGATCCTTCACACCACCAGTAAGCTTCTTATCACAACATGGAAGTCTCGCACAACTATCCCATTTATCATTTTGAAGAGGATCATCAAGTCTTTCTCTTCTTATAAGTGCTCTATTCAAAGTTTTACAATTTAGGTTCAAGTCAACACAAGTTTGCCTCATCAAATGAGCATTTATCAAATGATGACTTACTAAGGAGGTTGTAATAACCTTAGGAGGGGCCCTCTTGGCTTTTTCCTTGGTAGTATTCCCAATGGAATTGAGAGCACTAAAAATATTTCTCACAATAATAGCATTCCTCTCCATTTTCTTGTTCACACTAATCTTTAATTTGACTAGTATAGGTCTCATGTTTTGCTTCTTTAACAACTGCACAAACATTTGACATTTCTCGAGCAATGTCCCTTAGCTAAAAAAAATTGAGCAAAAAGTCTTTAATCCCAAAATCAAATGGTTCTTTGTGATCTCTTGCCATCCAAATTTATCATTATGTTCTCATCAGTTTCAAGTAACCATTTTGTTGTTCTTGAAGGTCTCAAAATTGAAGTTTGTCTTTCTTGCTTTCAAGGGACTTTTCTTTCTTATATAATTTAGATATGCGTAATGGTGATTTGGTTCTTGTGCACCATTATCATTGTCAATTCCTTCATATTCAATTAGTGGATTGTCATTGCTAATGTCTACACTTAGATTGTCCACATCTACATGTTCATTTTTAAACCCCACATTTTCATCTTCAATCCATGTTTACTCAGTTTCAAGATTATTGTCATAAATCATTTCAGATTTATGTTCTTCTTCACTTGAAATTGTATTTACTAGTGGGCCTATGGCCTCACCTTCATTAATATTTAACATACCTTGTCTCCTGCTATGATGGCCAACCCTGTCTCTTTCTCTATACACTTCAATAGATCTTCCATTGTGAGATTCCTCTTCCATTTATGATTTTGATTACTGCTACTCCCCATGGTGAGACCAAAAAGATGATGGAAAAACATTGATAATCAAGAAATTTACAACAAAAGGGTGGGAAATTTTTATTTTTTTTGGTCTTCTACAGCTCCAATCCTTTAAAATTATCTACAAAAATTTTGGTTCTCAGATTGAGGGACCCAAAGATTAACTATTTGGTTTTGGATGCCAGTCAGACCAATTAGATATCTAATTTATATCACCCAAATTTGTATTTCCATTTAAAACTTAAACATTCACAATTTTCAACTTTTTCATTTCAATGTTATTTTCAATTTTTTTTTAGTTTTTTATTATTGTTACAGATTCCATTTTTTAAGATATTAATATTATGATATTAGCATTAGTATTAATATTATAATAATAATACCTAGAGACAAAGTACTCCCTCTCTCTCAGGTATTATTATTATAGTATAAATAATAATAAATATAATACTAATATTACTAAATATCATACTAATATTAATATAATATAATACTACTATTATATTATTATTCCATACAAATATAAATAATAATATAATACTAATTGTAACACCCTTCCACGGAACCCAGGAGAATCTATCCTAAACATTCAACAAATTTAACAGTATAATAAAATTTTAAAAAAATGTTTACAAATATCGAGGGTTCCTTGACGTAGAATTACTTACGAAAACTAATCTATGAAGAACAAGTATTATGAATTAAAATACAAGGGTGCCAGCAAGAAGTTGAGTCCAGTTTTTGGCCAGAAAGTGGTTTTTCCTATTTTTTCAAATTCATCCTATTTGACCTAAATATTTGAGGCACTTAGACATGGAATCTTCCAAATAGTCACTAGTATAAAATTTTAGGATTTGAAGTCTACTTGCCAAATATGTTATTTTTTAAAATACCCAGATGATAAATTTCAAATTTCAATAGAGATTACTAAAAACCTCATTTTAAAAGTCACTCATTTAGGACTATACCATGCGTGTGTATGGCAAGTGATATTAGACTCAAATGAAACTATTTATCTAAACCATTTTGGGAAATTGTAAGTAATACATTTAAGATTGATGAGAATATTTTTCCATATTTTTATGTAAATAATTTTTTTTATTAATTATATATTGGGCTTAATTTTTATATATTGGGCTCAACAGTAGATATAGCATGTTTAACAGATGAATCTTTCATATTTTGCTTCACTTTAATGCCTAGTATTTTCAATACTTTTCTCATTTTCCACATTCTCATCAATTGAATCACAAGTTGACATTGAAATGTTAATTTTTCCTGATAGAAAAATTCTTTGTATATTTTATTAGCATATTTTTCTATCTGCCTCGAAGAAAGATTACCAGAAAGACCATTCAAAGTATTACTTTCAATATGCAAAAATTATTTTTAATTTTCATTTAGGAAAGGAATTTCATTGCTCTTTGCGTCAACATTAGGAATATTTTCATTTGCATCAACATTAAGAGGATTTTTATTTGCATCAACAAAAGGATTTTCATTTTTAACGACATTAGGAGGATTTTCATTTGCATGAACATTATGAGGATTTTCATTTGCATCAACAAAATGATTTTGATTTTCAACAACATTAGAGATATTTTTGTTCGCAACAACAAAAGGCTCTTCATTTTCAACAACAATAGGGGGATTTTTATTTTCAAATTCTCTAAGTTAAAAAATATGATTAGGCCTCATTGATTCAATTTCATCTCTATAATATGAAAGTAATAAGTTTCTATAAATATTATCATCTATTATGATAGGTTGAGTATCATTCAATGTTGAAGTCAAAGACGTACCTGGAACATCACTACAAGGTGCATTTAACGACATGCTTGCATTCACCTCTTTCATATTTGCATCTTCTACATCCATTGTATCTCCCATGGTATCTTTAATGTTTGACTCTTCAATTGTTTTGGATCTAGAAGCTTCATTGCTATTCATTTTGTGCATCCTCATTCTTCTATCTCTTTCACGTTTAGCCTCTTTCTCTTTCTCCAATTGAATTTCCTCATTAGTCATAACCCTTCATTGTTTCTTCTTTTGACATTGTTTACATCCCATGATTAATAATTGAAATCAATCACAAGAGTGTCTTCAATAGTTTAAACTTGCAAAAAAATTGTTCAATATGCTCCCAATGATTGATGCATTCAAATGGAGAATATAATAGTCAATAAACAATGCAAAAACTGTCCAAAACATGCACAATCGATCATTGTCGAATGCACTTTGAGTACAAGATTGTTGATGCAGTAAAAAAACAATAGATTTTAAAAAAATACTCAAATGGGAGACGAGGTGATGTTATGAAACAGGGTGACATTTCAAAAATGAAACGTCACCCTGTTTCATAACATCACCCCATATTGTTTTAAACCAATTTCCAATGGCTACGAAATGAGACAGGGTGACATTATGAAACAGGGTGATGTTTCATTTTTAAAATGTCACCTCATGTTATAACGTGACCCCATGTTCTAAAATTGAAATTTTCCCCGCCAAAAGTGGTTTGGGTTTAGCTTTGGGAAAGGCTTGGTCAACCGACCCTTGGCTTTGGATCTAGTTTGACCTCAATGTTGAAGGCCATGTCCATATGAAAACACAAAACTCACTTTGGCCTCAAATTGGATTGGGTTTTCTGAGGAATTTTTTTTAGAAAAAAAAACCTATAGATAAGAAAATAAAGATTCATAATATGTAAATTTGTATTAAATTTGAGTAATATTTCTATTTTTCAATCATTTTGTACTAAAACAGGTCTATTGAAAAGAGAATACAAGATTTTTTGTAATTTTAATAACTTTTTTATTTTAAATTTTATTGAAAAATAAATTATATGAAATGAAACTACACATAATTCTACACACTTTAAAAAAAAATATTTTAAAAATCATATGTTGAGGGCAAATTATGCTTGTTGTACACAAGAGATTTTATAAACAATGATGAAGCCCAATATATAATTAATAAAAAAACATATTTAACATAAAAATATGGAAAAATATTCTCATCAATCTTAAATGTGTTACTTACCATTTCCCAAAAGAGTTTAGATAAATAGTTTCATTTGAGTCTGATTTCGCTTGCCATACACACGCATGGTATAGTCCTAAATGAGTGACTTTTAAAATGAGGGTTTTAGTAATCCCTATTGAAATTTGAAATTTATCATCTAGGTATTTTAAAAAATAACATAATTGGAAAGTAGACTTCGCATCCTAAAATTTTATATTAGTGCATTTCATGAAGATTTCATGTCTAAGTGCCTCAAATCTTTTGGTCAAATAGGATGAATTTGAAAAAACAGGAAAAACAATTCCACTTTCTGGCCAAAAAGTGGACTCAACTTCTTGCTGGCACCCATAAGGTTGATAAGATGTTCAAATTTTTACATCAAGTTGACTAAACCTGATTTTCTGATTTTTCATTGCCACTTAAGGCCCTAGCTTGGTATACCATGATCCTGCACAGACCTAAATAGTGGAAGAAAGAGAGACTCCCCAATAGAAAGGAAGACTAAAGGGTTTTGAAAGAGTCCCCAAACTTTCAAATTAGATTTTGAAATGACACTAAAACCCATTCTACAATCAGTAGAAAAGGCTCTCCTCCAACAAGTTCAGAATTCTCCTTCTCACTAAGAGAGGAACCCACCTCCATAGGAAAAAAAAAAGAAGGGGGCAGGGGGGGGGCTAAAAGACAAACCCAACTAAAGCCAACCCCAAAGTGAGTATCTAGGGAAGGGGAAACCTTCAGAGAACAAATTCCATCCTCTCCTATCATAAAACTCTTCACCTCCATAAAATTATTGCCGACCTTGATAGGAAAAGAGGAGGGAGAAAGGGAAAATGAAAGAAAAACCCAAACCCATGCCACAAGAAGTGTCCCCACCTCAATAGAATTGACACTACCTCCCATGTAATTAAATTACTTTAACCCAAGCCACAAGAAGCCTTTCTAGTTCAATAGGATTGACACTTCTTCCCCACCTCACATTTATTTTGTTCATTACTTTTTCTTTTCTTTTCTATTATGTTGGTTACAATTAATTGATGTGCATTTACGTTTAAAAAAGTTTTAAGTATATGTACAATATTTATTCAAACCCTCTCATGCACTCGGTCTGGTGGTGTTTTCAGTAGGATTGATAGTTCCTACCACACAGTTAGATTATTTTTTATGTAATGATTTAACAAGGAGATCACCTAATTGATTTCTTCCTAAAATGTATGCAAAGCCACTTTTTTAAATATCATATTAGTGCAGATGTCACCATTCAAATCAATGGCATGCTAAGCTTAGCTCCAACATTGAGGTGATTAACTATAGTCAAAGAGTCACCCTTAATTATAATGTAATTTGACCCATATTTTTCTATGAGAATTTCGTGGAAGGTAGATGCCACCTTAGAAAAATGGAAACCCTAATCACCAACATTTATGAAATAAGAAAATAAGAGCTTCCAATCATTCTCAAATTTTATTAAACATTTTAGTAAAGTGTAACATTCTTTCCCTTATATAGAAAAATTATTAATCAATGTGAATTAATTTTTTTTATTTTTTAATTGAATAGAAATAAAAGTTCAGTCTTAAAGCATACAAATTTAATTCTTATGTCTAGTTTTAGTATTTTTTATAAAAATATATCTGATAAGACTATATATATTATGTTATAAAAATTGTAAATATGATAACTTTATATTTTTATTTATTGAAAAATGGAGAGATTCAATAAGAAAGTTGTAAAAATATTATAGCACTTCTAAATTTTTTCGGAACTCTCTTCCTTTTTACATCTATTTTAATTTGGTATTTTTTTTTATATATAGGTAGTTTTCAATTAGAAAGAAATATCATTTTAGTGAATATATTCTTGTAAATTTTATTGAAAAAATACAATCTTCTTTAAACTTGTTTGATAACATGTCTGACTATGATTTATAAACGAAACAAAATATAATATGTATAGATGGATCAACTAAAGTATTATCTGTAAAGTGATTATATTGATTAATTTTTTTCTGTGGAGGATGTTAACATATACTGAAAATATGAAAGTTTAAGTCGTTCCTCAAAAGAGGATTCAATAATTTCATCATAGTTGAGATAATTTTTCTTAATACAATAAACCATTAAGATTAATATAAAAAAAATTAAAAATCATCCTAAGCTTCCACAACATAAATTTTTAAAAATATCTTTTTTCATCTACGTGCTTTAAATTTCTTATATTTTCTTTTCACTAAAGATCCACTTATATTGATTTCTAATAAGGCTATTTCCTTTTACAAATATAGCATTCATTTATTCTTAAACAATTTTTGAGACAATTTTGATATAAAATTTTAAATATATTGATGAACTTAACATAGTGAAGTAATCATAAAATACTTTTCACTATAATTAAAATCTTTCTTGAAATTTGTAGAGAGGGCATAATATTGATTATAATTTGGATAGGATTGGGTTTAATACTTGCAAATGCACAATATTAAAAGAAGGGGAGGAGAGATAAGGGGAATTGTTTGGAAAGAGTAGTATTGGGTGTTTGGCTAGAGAGATAAGTAGTGGGCATGCTTGGAGAGATAAGGAGAAAGATAAAGGGAGTTGTTTGGAGAAACAAGGATTGGCAAGGAGTGATAAGTAGGAGAGATAGATAAGGGTTTTAGGGTGATGAAGAAGAGATAAAGGACTACTGTGGAATAATAAGATAGAAGATGGATGATGGAAGGGAGGTATAAGTATTTCTTTTGAGAGATAAGGATGAGAGCCATAAGATGAAATTTGGAAGCATATAGAGGCTTGGAGTCATAGAGAGATGGAATGATAAGGACTGCATGGAGACTGAGCAATTAGGTGCTTGGAGAGACAAGGAGATAAGAGTATAAGGATTTTATGGAGCAATAAGGAGACAAACTAAAACTATGAGAAAACTGCATGAGACATATTCACAGGTGGTGTTAAAATGGAGACAAGAGTTTTTGGAGTGATAAGGAATCCAACAAAACTATTAAATAGCTACATGAGACATAACTACAGGTGGGTTAATACCTCAAGCTGATATATCACCACGGGGATGAGGACCCCCATTGTAACCCCATTGGTCGATAGCTCCACCCATTAGCAATGTGTTTTAATTTTGGTCTTTATGCGTGCGCGCGCGCACACACACACACACATGTATACAAAAACAAAAATGAGACTCTCATTATATGGTGAATTTTTACCTTCCCTAATATATTTAACTAAATAAACTTATTTGTGAACTTGCCTATTTGAAAAATAATATGATATTTGACTTAAGTACTATGTGAAAATTTATAAATATAAATAAATGTAATAGGATTTTAAAGTTTGAATTTCTGGTTTTGATTGTTGCTCTTACATCCTGATGATGTGATCCGAAACATTGATGCTCAAAAACATACGCAATAAAAACCAGAAATTCAAGTTTTAAATTCAAATAGATTGTAGAAATCTAATCAATTTAATATATAATAAATAACCTATACTTGCACAACATTTATGAGGGTTCATCTTTTTAAATGCTTACATAACGGATGATCTCACTCCACACCCAAATCGACGATGTTATTCAATACGTCACTAGTTATGCTGGGATGTAAACCATGACGAATATACGATACATTTTCAATGATAATCTTTACTTTATTGTATCCTTTAAAACTAGAAAGGACCAATGGGAAATGTTGATGTTTCATTTTGCGCTTCGTTGCATTATATGTTGCATGCAAGGCCAATATATGTCAATCATTGTTGGCTTATTTGACTTCAAAACCGCAAGCCTGGAACGATCTAGAGAATGTAAGCTTTTGTTTAAAATATTAGAACTACGAGATTGTCGCAATGCTAGATAATGTTTATATTGGAGGAATAAGATTTATAATGGACTTTATTTTTATTATTACTATTTATGATGTCTTCCGATGTTTATATCCTTAATGGAGAAGTTGTCAATCAAACATTTCAACCATTTGATTCGTCAATATCGTTGATCCATCAAGATCCCAAATTAAAATTGAAGTAAAACGAGACGTATATCTAACTCTAAATAACCAATAATATCAATGTGTTACCTACACGATTTGTTATTCTACCATTTTCTAGATTGAATATGACTTTATGACACCACGTGAAATCTCTAGTTTGAATAAAGAAGTCTTTCCAGCCAGTAAGTTTCGATATAGAAATGACGAACTGCAGAAACTAGAGAATTTGAATTTAGAGAATTTGAATTTATTACCGTAAACTTCATTTTATCAGGTGAGAGTGAGAGTTGGTAAGATAATAGTCCAAACGACGTAAAGTAGGTATTACTTATAATAGTGAAGCAGACTGCTGACAGCGATGAAGGCATCTTTGATTTGTTCTTCGTTTTTCACCGACTGCGCAATTCCCACGCGCAGTCATGTCACCTGAAAGCCCATTGCTTTCATCCTACTCAAACAAAGAGATGCTCAGTCTGAATTAAAAACTTACATGACCTTACTTTAATATTGTGTCTAATCACTGTGTTACAAAAGATGGATATGATTGGACAGAGTCTTGAGGATAGAAAGGCTTTCGAATCCACCAAATACCTTAGCATCTTACTATGAGAAGAAAGATTCAATTTACAAGTTCTTTTATGCAGAGAGATATTATAATTACCTACAATTGTTTTATTAGTTCCTGCCGTAGGCAGGATATTATACATTCATTGTAATGCTACTGTTTGTATTAATTGTCCAATCAGATCATTGTATTTTTCAACAACTTTTTGTATTGATATAGTTTTAATATATTTTGAATTTTCTATATTGTAATAGGAATTATTTATCTTTAATTTTATTGGTTGAATGTGACTACAGTAGTATAGGCATAGGCTGTTGCCTTTTTGTAAGAGATATTTTCATTTTAGTTGTCCAATCATAACATTTTATTTTTTGACAACTTTTTACATTTGTATAGTTCTAATATATTTTGAATATTCTATTATTGTTTTTTTGCTACTAT
>MU224365.1:753333-767495 GCA_018584345.1 Thuja plicata
ACTTAATAGTATAATATTAATATAATTTTTTATATATTATATTGATATAATATATTATTAGATTCATAACAGTGCACAAAAAATACCAAAACAATGTTAATTTAAATATCATTAATTACTTGAATATCATATTGTAATAGAAATCTTCATTTAATATTTACTATTTACTATTTAATGTTCATCTATAATTAATGATTATATTTACTATTTAATATTTAATGTTCATCAAGCCAAATCTCGTAAGGCTTAATCTTTACGACTTAGGCAGGAACTAGACGCTATGCGTCCTTGTTCATATAAACATCAACATGAAATCAATATAAGTTTTTGGACGTACAATAATGAGATTAGTATCAATTGCTTTCAAACAATTGTCTATGGAAGATAAAGAGTCATAGCTTATAAAACTACTTATTTAGAAACTACCTTCCCACAAGAAGTCAGTTATGGGAGATGAAGAATCAACTTAGAATTCTATATTAAATGTTCTTATTGAGATTTAAGACTGCGTTGCATTATGAGAACTGGATGATTTAACCAATTATGTTCAACCCCTTGAACATCATGTATTATACTATACTAAAAGAAATTTCATTTTTAGAATATATTTTGCGAGTATATGCAAATAAAGAATATTATTATAAGAATATTTATTTTTCTTAGAATATTTTTATTATAAGTATATGAGCATCTATACTTTTTGACAAAATGGAGAATTTTTTTTCTCTCTAAAATATCATCATGATTTTTATATTTTGTACTACAATATTTGTAAGATTATTAAAATATTAAAAAATAATTATTGTAAAAGTATTATGAAAAATCAAGAAACATGTTGTGTATTTTTCACTTCGAGTTCTTCTCCTATGTTTTATGAGGGGTGACCTAGGGTCCTCCTAGTTTGAACTTACAAATGTTATACTATATTTACTACAAATGAAAACTTGGGACATTATTCATCAAAGAAAACTCAAGAAACTTGATACTTATATAATACTTTCTTCTATCCTTATTGAAATGTTAACTACAATAATAGAGACAATGGTATTTTATACAAATTTTGGAGAGTGATTATAAAATTTGTAAAATAGAGTATTTTTTTTTTTTTAAATTTCTGGCCAGTAAAACATTTGTTTATTAAGAGTTAATAAAAGGTTCACACAAAATATAAATAATTAGAGATTAAATCTTTTGTGAAAAAACCCACCCATCTACCTACATACAAACCAGAAAATATATAATTTTATATGGGAAACAAAATCCAACCTATCTACATAGCTATTTATAACAAATCCATAGAGACGGTCTTTATACATTAGTTGACACAGAACAAAACCCCAATCCTATAGCCTCAGATGCACATAAATTCATAATAGACCAAAATTGGGCTTAAAACACAATCTAAGATATAAAATCTGAGTAAATATTTGAAAATAGGACAAATATTGGGTGATGAAACCGTCCTACTTAACTCCAATAACCACACCCTTTTCCACAAACCAAGCCATACCCACGTCCATGGAAACCCCAACCTCTAGCAAGTCTATGAGAAAACATTTCTCTCTAGTATTTGGCCAATTTGAATTTGATTGGCTCCTTTCAAGATGCTCCTTGAGTACTCCGACAACCCACACCAATTCTCAGTCATAGACATAGTCCACTATTTATCCCCAATACTTTTTTACCTAAACTCACTGCTCAATGTTGTTCTCCAATGCCCTCCAAAGAAGAAAAAAATGCACATGTATTGGATACCTTGGAATACCAATCCAGTCACCTCTAGGAACAAGGAAACCATGGTCTGGTTATGCCAATGATAATATTTCATCAAGTCCAACTCTCTATTCTACTCAAACATAGTGCTTAAAAACTATTTTCACCTCGGCACTTGACAAAAATTAGTGTAATTATTAGTGTTAAATATTAGCGTAATTATTTAATTTAATTTACACTTAGGATTATTAAGCCTTCTTAGTTGTCCATATTTGTTTGACACTTGTCTACACAAGTCACCATCTTTTAGGAGTCTACTAGAGATGCATCGAGTTCATCTAGACACATCATCATAATCTCTAGGGTGGTTTTTCCACTACTCCAGGTCACCTCTCCTTTTGTGGTTGGACTTGATTGCACCCTATTCCTATATGTACTTTGTTACAAGTATTGTTTTTGTTGCACCTAAAGATTGATCTATCAATGCCTGATACAACCAGTGCACTTATAAAATCCAGAGGAGGTGGTTAGTCCCTTGTCACAAATCTCGAGGGGAGCCCTGACCATTTTTCCAACAATCTCCTCCTCAACATTACCCAAGGGGATTAAAACTTGTAACTAAGCTCTAATACCACTTGTTACAAGTGTGGTTTCCATTGCAACAAAATATCGACCTATCAATTCTTGATACAACCACTAGACTTATAGAATTCATAGGAGGCAGTTAGTCCCTTGTAACGAATGCCAAGGGGAGTGTTGACCATTTTTCCAACATACTTCACTTTTCCATTACATCAAATGGTCAACTTAGTTGTAATTATAATGTGTTATTCTAATGTGTCTCTTTTAGATCTTGTAGTTTTTGTATATGGTATAAGAGTAGTTTGACATATTGTGAAGCCTATAATCTAGAACAAAGAGTTTGAAATGGAAGAAGTTTATTGTGTGTCAAGTTTGCATGACATCTCTATGGGTTTGTCTCAACATCTGTAAGAAATTCTTAGCATCAGTAGATCACATTGTAGCATTAACACGATCGTCTCCCCTAGAAATATGAGATTTACCCTTTTGTGGGGCTTTTGGTTCTGTCCTCTATGGATCAGCATCGCCCATAGATTGACAACGACTGTCAATTTGTCATTTCCTTAATGATTTAAAAAGGTATCTTTTTGTGATGACATAAGAAACTAGGGGGGTGATTTTATGGGGGAGGGTGCACTTTTTTAAAATTTTACCACTTGGTCACATGGACTTGTAGCCTCGAGTTGTTTCCTACCGCTAAGGACTTAACTTTCGGCCTTCTATTTTTTAATTTTTGCAAAATTATTTATTTGGTGGAGTAAAAACAATTTCACCATTGAATTTCTTCTTAAGGCGGATTAATTTTGTAGGAGAAAATAATTATTTGTCTCATAAAGTTTTCTCACTAAATCAAAATCGAGTTTTGTTTTTTTGCAAAACTACATATTTATCATCACAGATCAACCAAACACACTAACACACTGGAGTAGAGCCCCAAAATATATCTCAAAGTGGAGTCACAAATGCAAAGTACTCCCTTATACTGGCATAGAATTTAAGGCTCTATAAAGGTTCCCAAACCCACATGATGAATGAATCCTCTTGATTAGTCCAAAGCACATACAAATAAATATTCAACCACAACTTGAACCCAACACTTCAAGGATGGAACAAGGGTTTACTGATATCTACACACTCTATTCCAAGGATTTTAAAGACAAAGCAATCATCCATACACTTTTTTTTGAACCACAACGAGAAGAACCAAGTATCATTAAACCTATGGTTCACTCGGGACATACATGAATGCTCAGCCAACACTGGACAACTCAGTACATACATAACCCTCGACAATAAATGTCACTCAGTAGCTACTGGAGGAATTAGGGCAGTTCAACAGAAACTTACTTGATGAATATTATCCTTAAGTCTTTGACACCTTCATAGGTTCCTCTTGAATTCACCTCAACACTCCCCAAGTTAGGATCTATGGCCACTCACCCAACTCTTCAAATGCCCAAATTCACCACTAGGCCAAATGACCTATTAGGCCTCCATTAACACAACAACTATCCTCAAATGGATCTAATATTATAACAAATCAATTGAAACATGTGTAGAGACCTGATAAACTACCAAATATTCACTCTTAAGTCTCCTTTCCATCCGAGGGTAAAGTTGCGTTCCTTAATAGAGAATCCAGGACAGTCACATCAAGATGCCTGTCATGAGATTTTAAACATTTCTCTGAAAGCCAAAATTACCCAACCCCAAGACCCAAAAATTATTATACTACATCCTTGGACCTTTCTTTCCACCAAGCCTTAGATTTTTCCCATGTTGGAATCGCCAGTAATGAGAGGATTTCTCTCAAAACCCTTGCTCGGTCAAAACAACAACCTCTTGGTGGTCAAGACATAATAACATTCATTTCTCTTCACCTCAAGCCCTCATACAACTTGAAAATGATAGAGGAATCAAAGATTATCTTTTTCTTTCATGAATCTATCCATGTACATCCCTACAGAGCTGTATAATGAAAAGAACTATGAAAATAATAGAAAAATGAGGTTATTTTATTGATTTGAGAAAAGCTTACATACAACCGTTTCTCTCCAACTTATCCAACTTTGGAGAAAGGTTTTTCAAACCTTCTATACAATTCATAATCAGTTCCAACTGATCTGAACGGTTTTGAACATTGGGATTCAAATTCTAACCATTTTTTAAAAGGTCACAACAACTTTTGAAAATGTTGCATTTTTGCAAATGGACAACTTTGACAACTTTTTAACAAGAGATGTAAACTTTGCAAATTGTTGCCTCTAGACTATACTAAGGACCTTAGGGAAGGTATTTGAATTCTTTCAAATCCTCCATACTTATTTTATCCTATTTTATCCCATCCTACCCTGAATTCTCTAAATTGACCAAGGTAGGTTCCCCAAGGTTTATAACTACACCTTGTGTCTCCTAGTCTCACAAATAGGAATTCTTATTACATCTAGAACTCTTTTTATATTTAGGGATAATTTAACCACTAAACAATTTAACCCTTCATCCATCACTCTGAACCATGCCCTAAATTGGGTCATTTCGAGGTGCTCCTACACCATACTCCCAGGGTGCACTGATCTCAAGTCCTCTTGAGATAAGTTCCTGCAAACTTGTGCCATATTTTTCCATGTCCTCTTCATCCATCCAAATAGCTTCCTCTTGAGGAATTCCTTCCCATTTAACCAAGTAATTCTTGTAGACATTCTTCCTTATTTTTTTGATGATCTTTGTGTCCAAAATCCTTTCAAGCTTCTTACACTCATGATGGGATATTCCTACAACATCTTCATGGGGTTCTTCAACCTGTACTTTTGTGACTAGACTCACATCACCTTTGTATGGGGTTGGATCACAAATGTTAAATATGGGGTATATACCAAGGTGTGAGGGTAACTCAATCTCATAAGCATTCAACCCATGTTTCTTCAACACCCTACAAGGCCCAACTTTCATCATCAGTAGTTTGGCATATTTTTATTTTTGGAAACCTCTCCTTCCTCAAGTATGCCCACACCAAGTTTCCAACCTAAAATTGTACATCCCTTGAGTGTTTATCCTTTTCCTGCTTGTACTTTTCAGTAGTCTTCTCCAATGACAACTTAACTGAATCATGGATCTCCTTCATAGTCTCTAAAAAGTGTTCACCATGTGCACTGATGTGTGTTTCATTGGGAATATCTCTAAGTTCCAAGATACCTCTTGGAATTTTACCATATACAATCTGAAAAGGGCTCTTTCTAGTGCTCTTATTAACTGAGTCATTGAAAGAAAACCCTTCTTGGGGTAGGACTGAATCCCACCTTTCACCATACTGGTTTGTGAGATACCTAAGTAGGTGCCCAAGGGACTTATTCACCACTTTATTTTCCCATCAGTCTATGGGTGGTACATAGAACTAAAACTCAAATATTTTCCCAAACTTTTCAACAAGGTTCTCCAAAAATGACCAATAAACATTAAATCCCTATCATAGATGATTATTTTAGGCAAGCCATGAATCTTGACAATCTCCTTTAAAAAAAATTTAGTAATGGATATTGCATCATTTGTACTTTTGCATGGGATGAAGTGTACCATCTTGCTAAACCTATCCACTACTACATAGATATTGTCACATCCTTTTTTTGTCCTCCGCACACCCATGACAAAGTCCATACTACAACTCTCCCAAGATCTTGTAGGGATTGGAAAAGGTTAATATAACCCTGCATTAGTTGATGTACCCTTAGCCCTTTGTCAAATATTACATGCTTCTATAATCTTCCTTACATCTATTTAAAGTTTGGGCCAATGATAAAACCTTCTTACCTATTCCAATATTTTGTCCAAAACAAAATGTCATCCCATGCTACCTGCATGCTTCTCCCTTATGATATTTTTCCTCATTGAACACATGGGGATACATAGTTGGTGTCCTTTAAACAAAAGACTATCCTGTATCAAGAAATCTTCATATTCAACATGGTAAGCCTGAAAAAAATCAAAACAAATTTGATAGATATTATTGAAATCTTCATCATCCTTATACGTGCCCTTCAAAGAATCAATTCCTACGCTTTTGAGTCTAACTTCTTTCACTTCTAGTGTTCTCCTACTTAATGCATCTTCCACTTTATTGGAAACTCCCTTCTTATGTTTTATAGAAAATGTGTAGGCTTGGATTGATTCAACCCACTTCAAATGTTTGTGGGTCAACTTTCCTTGACTATTCAATAAACTAAGGGCTTCATTGTCTATAAAGACCACAAATTATTTTGGTAGGAGGTAATGCCTCCACTTTTTCAATGCTTGGACTAAAGCATACAATTCCAAGTCATAAGAGGAGACTTCCTCTTTTCATCATATATTTTTTCACTAAAAAGGGGTATAGGCCTTCCTTCTTGGCTCAAAAGAGCCCCTACAACAACATTATAAGCATCACACTCAATAATGATTTTTTTTTTAAAATCACGAAATGATAGGTTTCTATGATGTCTTTTGCTTTGACATCTGAAAGGCTTCTTCTACTCCTTTTGTCAACACAAATCTACACTTTTGTCCACCCTTGATGGTCTCAAGAATAGATACACACAATTGAGTGAAGTTCCTGATGAACTTTCTATAGAAGGATGCAAGGCCATGGAAATTCCTTACTTGTTTCATTGTCCTTGGAGAAGGCCAACTTTGAATGGCTACCACCTTCTGAGGGTCTATATTTATGTTCCCACCTAAAATTACAAAGCCTAAATAGACAAGATCTTCTTGCATAAAAACACACTTCTCCAAGATTATAAAAAAACTTTTCCTCATGCAACCTTTTAAGGACTAAACCAAGATGTCGCAAATGTTCATCCCTATCCTTACCAAAAATAAGGATATCATCTTGATACACTTGTAAGATATGAAAAATAGGTGTAAAGGAGCATAATAATGAATTAAAACAGTCTACAACTAATAGTCTAAACTACATACATGATTGGACCAAAAAGAAATCCTAAAAAAAATAAAAGCATAAGGAGTGCAAACCTCCCTAAAATAGAATACAAGATCCCTTTTTATATTTTGATTTGTCAATGCTTATGGATGTGTGCTCCAGATTTGATATGTTTCAAGCTTCAAGAGGGGTTTTTCAAGCTGACATTATAACTTTGCTTTGGAATTGGATTTCTGATTTGCTCTGAAAACTAGCATTGTAACAATGCATGAAAGGTGGATGATATTTTGATGGAATGAGGTTTCTTTTATATAAAATGGGTGAGGAATCAAGGGTCGGGATGCAATCTTGAGGAGAGGTCCAGATGCACCTAGAAGAGAGCACATGGATTGTGCTTCTTCAAGTGCATCATGTGATGAAAAGTGTCACAATATGATTGGGTTGAAAAGAGGGAGGAATGTGACCATTTAGGGAAGTGAGCCAAGGAGATGAGAGGAGACTTTATGAGATAAGGCTATTAATGAGGTTGTAAGAGCCTTAATAAGAAGTTTAAGAGGAATTAATGAGGCATGGGTGAGGGCATAAGATTGAGCTTGAGAAAATTGACTTTGGGGAAGGGATTAAATTCCTAATCAAAAGACTAGCAATGTGACATCATTAGGGAGAGTTTAGGATAGGTTTAGGATTACCATGGGTGAAGATGTTGGGATTAGTTTGAACTCTGAGTTAGGTGGTTGAGATAGGTTAGGTTAGGAGTTAAAAATAATATTAATGAAATGAATTACATAAATAATATATTCATTCAATAATAGGGGAAATGGGGTTTTAATTAATTACTAAGCTATTGGTTTCTTTTAATAATTAATCAGTACTATAGCCAATTAATTGAACTAATTAGGGCTAGGGGATGACATAAGTTAATTAAGTAATGCTTAATTACTGAGCTGATATGTCCTAGAAGGCACTAAATATGATTGAATTAGGTTAATCATATTTAGGTGTCTACATTTTTCCCCTCTTTGATATAGTGTTAGAATAACACTATTTGGAAGACGTTTAAAACAATAGATGACGTGAAGATTTGGAGGTAGGCAATGAAGTTTCCCCGGAGTGACAATTAGGATATAATTAGAATAGGATGACCAGGATGATTCCCCCTCAAGAGAGTGATAGGGAAGAAAGGCAAAGCCCTGATGGCATCTCGTAAAGACAGCCATGAGAGATAGAATAGAAGAAAAAGGAAGGGGGGGAATAGAAGGAGGGGTGGGATAGTCAAGTTTGCATCAAGGATGAAGGGTTAGGTTGGAGATAGGATTTGATTGGACTAAAAGGGATGGCTTTGTTGGGATCTTGGCTTCATGATTTTGACAGGATTTGATTGGACTAAAAGGGATGGATTTGTTGGGGATTTGATGGGGGGAGGATTTTTCTTGAAGCTTGATCGAAGGGTATTCCGGGATGGAATACCGCCATCTATTTTGAGCACTTATTTTGATATAGAAATGCTAGATACCATGCCAAGGTTATTAGGAATACGAGGCCTTGCCACCGGTGTTGTAGAGGACTGACACAATAGACACATGGGGGTTGCCTCAGCATCACACATGAGTCCTAGAAGATCAACAATGCGAACCCAAATAGATTACATATATGCAAGGGTTATATCTGACTGACTCACAAGAAGAAAACAAAATATCAAGTTCCATATCCCAGGTGCATCTTGTCGTAGCATACCATGATATAAAGAATCATGGAAACCTTGAGGAGAAGGAAAATAGAAAAGAATCAAGAATGATAATAAAGAACCAAAATCAAATTTCAAGATCAAAAACTCAACAAGAAGGCTCCTTTTTCTAGAGAGATCAACAATATGGGATGATGATTAGATTGAGACTAGGTCAAGAGGAAGGATACATCAAACAAGAAGCTAGTGATGATGATGATCTATATTTAGGTCAATGAGAGGAAAGGTACATCCTCAAGGACCCATTTCCAGAAAGATGTTTGGCTTTAGGTCAACGAGAGGAAGGATACATCCTCAAGGACCCATTTCCATGGAGATGTCAAGTGTGAATCTGATTGGCCAAAAGATGTGTTGAGCTCAAACTGCTAAACCAAGATTTTATCAAAAGGAACTTGCTGTAGCACAAGATTTAGAGTGGAATTGGATCACTTTCTACAAAGATACCAACTAAGAATGCAAGATATGTATAAGAGAGACCGGACTCATGACTAGACTGACACATATGAGATATGTACAGACTGAAGACATAGGAAGCTCAGGGATTATGGATGAGATAAGGTAGATACACATGATGTTTCCCCAGTTGAGCCAAAAGGCCAAGATAGAGGAAAATTGGATGGGGTGCTCTAGATGTGGGAGCAATATAGTCCCAAAGAAAACATAAGGAGTGGGAAGGATGCATCCCAATGATGATGTGTGGATTGTGATCAAAGCTTGCATCAAGGATAAGGGTGTTCTTGGATGGGTTGATTGTTGCTTGACTGTGGATAGCTGGAGGATGTGGATAGGATTTTCATGTGATGGTAGGTTATGAGGAGAACTGGGATTAGAATGGGTGGCATTGGGTGCATGAGGATAGACTCGAGCTAGATACCAATGACAAGGGAAGAAACAAGTGATGGGATATATGAAAGGAGGAATTGGAAGATGGAGGAGATGTTGGGGACTGTAGAGAGGGAAAGCATTGGATGGAAGGATTTTAGGATAGGAATGGATGGATAGCTAAAGGATTGTGTCATAGGAGGGGAGGATTGGGAAATGACATGTGGATACGAGAAGATCTCCAAGGACTATGTCACCAAGGAATAGAATTCCTTCACTTAGGATAAGTCATGTAGGTGAGGAAACATTAAAAGTGGGTAAAATAGGATGGAAGAGAGGATAACAAGAGGATGATAGAGGTGAATGAAAGATAGGACAAAGGGTGGATAAGGGAGGATTATAGTGCAGAAGGATAGATGGAAGGAAGGATGGGTGGATAAAGGAATAGGTGGATAAAGACAGGAGATTGGAGATGGATGTCAAGAAATGTCCAAAAGCATGTAGATATGGTGGCCTGTATATTTCTCATCAAGATCCAGAGGATGATGGAGGAAGTGAAAGGGAAAATACATGATATGGATGGTAGATGGATGGTGGCCAAAAGGAACTATCCCCAAGTGTGAAGAGAATTTGGATGGAGGAACTATGCATGATGCTTGTTTACCAAGTTTTCATCATGGCAATTGTCCCAGGCTCTTGTTTTCCAATTTTTCACCATTGGACAAATTGATTTTTCTTTTTCTTTCTTTTTCTTTTTTTTTTTTCTTTTTTCTTTTTTTTTTGGTTTTTCTGCTTTTGGTGTTGATCACAATATGTTGGTACAAATCTATGTGGGATGAGTAACTTAGGAAAATGTAGGTATGAGATAGTTATGGAGGGGGAGATATGTGAGATAGGGGATATGATAGTTGGAAGTATTGAGATAAAATGATGGAAAGTGAGTGGGATAATGGGATGGTGTCAAGATCAACATTGGCACATGTTGCGAGGTATGTGGGAAGAGTGAATGTGAAACATATGGTACTACTAGATGCAGTGGAGTAATCATGGAAGGAAGTTGTGGGACATAAGGACCCAAAAGAGATTTTGAAGATGGAGGAGAGCAATGCTCAGCTAGAGGATTAGTAAACTCAGATACCACAATGGATTTTTCTTTTAGATGCATGTCATATTTTTGCTATGGGATCCACATAGTTTTTTCTTTTTATTTGGTGGGATTTTGTGGCCCATGGGATGTAGTGCATTCTTTTATTGGATTTATTGGCTGGAGCATGTCATTTGAAGTAGACATGAAATTCTGTAGATTATGGATTTGTAGCTTGATGCGTTTTTGAATTGGCATCCAATTTGTAGTGAGTGGCATTGGAAGGAATATGAGAAGTTATATGATATGGAGTGATGGAGGTAGGATGGTGGATGGGGCACATGGGTATGTGCCTTTGTTGATCCTAATTTGGAATGTAAGTGGTGGGATTTTTTATATTGGATTTATGGATGAAGGAAGTAGTGGGATAAGATGTAGGATGAGATTTTGGGACATAGGGGCCCAAAATGGATTGAGAGGATGAAGGAGGAATATGGTAGGTTGTCTTAGGTTGAAAGGATGGAGGAGGGGAGATGATGTTATATGAATGGGAGGAATGATGGGAACATGTTATGGAGGGTTTGAAAGCACTCTTAAACTTTGATTTAGTTGTACCAATAACTTTGGATGAAGTATCCTGAGGTATATAGACAATACCACAAGATTTTGGATATATTTAAACATGAATGGGCTCTAGAGTACCTTTCTCATTTAGGAATGCACCTTTACCTTGATAATTAAATATTTTTAACATTTGAGTCAAGGTAGGATACTATTTAGTGAAGGTAAACAATGTGATTCCATTATCTAGTGGATGGAAAATGGTGGAGATGTAACTGATTGCTTATGCTTTAAGAAGACCACCGCAGATGAATCTGAGTGGACCAAGGTGATGGAGTAATGGAGGTGGGATAGTTAGAAGTGGGGGTGATAAAGGTTTATGAAGTGAATTTGATGGGATTTTGTGAGCTTGGCTCAAATGGGGTAGTGGATTTTTAGATGAAATAGATAGAATGGGAGGATCTTGCTTTTAAGGACTAGATGGAAATGGATTTTTAGATGGAGTTGATGGATCATGTAATGGATGGAGTGGACGTTAGGATCTTAATATGGAGTGGAGGGAATGATATAGTCTTCATTCAAGTCAATGGATACTTCAACATGCATTTGGACAAGGTCTTGACATGATTGGATTTGTGTGGATGGGTTGATAGGGGATATATGAATGGATTTGTCAAATGAGTAGGATGGATGGATGGATTCTGCAAATGGGTTAGATGAATGAATGGATTTTGTAAATGGGTTGGATGAATGGATGGGTGATTTTGTTAGAGAGGGAAGAAGGGTGGATGCGTGAGGTTCATGGGATGGGGTGTTGATAGTGCTAGGAGGAGAAGATGGGGATGGGGATTCTATGGAGTCAATAGATGGGAGGAATTCAATGGTACTAGGAGATGGAAGAGGATAAAAAAGTATGAGATCTGGAAGGGAAATTATAGGTGGAAGATATGGAAGAGGAATGTTGGGTATTAGGGGTGGAAGAGGATCAATATGTATGAGATCTAGAAAGGAAATAATATGTACGGGAGATGGAAGAGGAATGTTGGGTGTGGGAGATGGAAGGGCTTAATCAATAGTGTTTTCCCATGGGGGAGTGATATAATGTGACTCATCAACTATAAGAGATGGATTTTGTGATGGCTTCCTTGTGAAACTCCTTGGAGACTTACGTATTGGATGGTGGGAAGATGGTACAAAGATATAGTTCACATAGGTAGGTGTGGAAATGTCCTGTGAAACTTGATTGACTAACTGATAGGAGAGGAGGGATGGATTGGGCTATGGAATATGTGTTAATGTAGGTAGGAATGGGAGATGGTATATTGGGATAAGATGGGGTAGATGGATAGGACAAAGTGGATGATGGAGGAGAAATATGATGAGGATTATGGTGATGGATTGGAGGAAATGGAGGAATAGGATTAGGGATTTGAACACAGGTTAGACAATAAGGAGATGGTGGATTTGTACTAGGAATGTAGTTAGTAGTGCTATTGTGTAAAGATGGAGTTTGAGGCATGATTGTGGGATAAGATGGAGGCATGAATGTATAGGAAGGAGATGTGGATGAAAGATATGATGGATTTCTCCTTTTAAAGGTATGTTAAGGATTGCTAGTTGGTATGCATGGTGGCATGATGGGATAGTGTGGAGGAATGACTGGAGCTTGGAGGATTCTTGGAGAAAATGTGTTAAGGCTTTCCATGTATGCATCATGATCAAAAAGACCTTCATCATCACTAGAATAGGATGTTGGGGCGAGCTTGCTAAGGTTTTCAAAGTATGCATCATGATCAAAAGACCTTCATCATCACTGGAATAGGGTAAAAACATGATGGGGTAGGATGGAGAAATGACTGGAGTTTGGATGGTATTTGGAGAAATCTTGCTAAGGTTTTCAAAATATGCATCATGATCAACAAGAATCTCATCATGACTGGAATAAGATAAAGACAAGGAAGAGATATGACTACCAAAATAATCATAATAGATTTTTGACATGACACTTTTCTAATGAGTTTCTTAAGGAGGAACAATGGAGATGGATGGAAGATTTAAGCTTTGATTAGGAAGAAGGACTGACTCTGAAGAAGATGGAAAGAGGATGGGGGTGGCAAAGATGACTCTGCTAGCCTAGGATATGGGGAGAAATGGAGGACCTGACTTTCTTGTGCTTCACAAAAATAGATATGAGCTCATTTTGATAATGTTTAGGATGAGGCAGTGACTAGGACAAGGGTGCCTTGGATTGTTTTGGTTGCTTAGAACAAGTGATGAGTTTTTTGGAATTTTTTGAGAAAACAGTCTCGCAATAGGCAAAGCAACCTTGCAAGAAGCATAAAATGTCTATCTCCTTGGAAAAAGGACTTCAAAACTTTAAGATTTGTGTATGTTCAAGAACTACTTTTCGCAAGGTTTGTAACACTGAAGATACATACAAGCACTTTCTACTTTCACCATGCAGTGAGTGTTAGGGATTTTTCTTTTATGAATCACAATGCTTGAAATGTCTATGTGAACCTTGTACCTTCTACTTCTGATTTAGAGACAAGAAAAGCCTAATTGCTAAGGACTGGATAAGGTCCTTCTTCATTTTTGAGCTCCACATATGCTCAGGCATGTTTTACCTTTTAAGATGGCTGTTAACACAGTATTTATTGATGTGGAAACTGATTTGTCATGTATTCTCTATTGAACCAGCTTATAAAATACCTTGTAAATGACCAAGCATAATCATATACAGGATT
>MU224365.1:785992-811029 GCA_018584345.1 Thuja plicata
ACCGCTTTTATAGATCCTATTATCAGGCGACCTCGCGACCTCATTAAGTCTCTTTGTCGCGAGCACATTTCCTTAACCATGGTTTACTCTTCAGACCTGGCCACAATGTAACTCTTTTACCTCGGCTGACCCAAGTCTCTCGCGATCAGGCGACACAAGCAAAAATCTAAGTCTCTGGGAGTTAACCTTAACCCAGCATTCTTCTCCAGACTTCGCGACAAACCGTTACCTTTTAACATTTCAATGTTATCGCTAAGTCGCTGGATGCTCATTTCTCTTTTCAAGACAACACGACAACCTTTATTCGCTGAGTCAGGTGATACTTATATCATGACCTTATTACTAAAAAGGTACCCTTTCTCTATTTATAGTGACCTCGCGACATACCTTAATCTCTTAGTCGAAAGGACTTTTTCCATGGGGCACTTTTATCACCAGACTATGTGACCACCATTAGATTTTTTCATTTCTTCATCGCATGGCCGTCGCTTAATCGCTATACATTTCCTCATACCCTTAAATCATCAGGAGACTTCGCGACTGAGGGGGAAAATACCTTTGTCTCCTTATCGCTTGATCCCTTTCCTCCATCTGGCGACCTCATGACAACCACTAGTTCTGTGACAGATGTCATCAATTCTTTGGTCCACTTAATACATTCTGGAAAGCTGAGTCACCACTCCTGATCTGGCGACATCTGGACAGAGGGAAATCTCTTAGCATGAAACCGTTAGTCGCTGAGTCAGGACTGTTATCCATTGACTGCCAGTTGATCATGAGACCACACAACTGAAGGAAAAGCTTAAATTTTTGAATGTCCTGATCTAGCGATCATGGGACATGAAGTGAATCGCGAAGTCAGAGCACATTCCTTTGACTTGTTGACTCTTCTTGCGATCACCCGACTGAAGTGGGTCCCGTTCCTTTTAAAGCTTATAACATGAAGTTCCTGCGACAACCCGACTAAAAAGAGATCGCCAAGTCTCGAGACACTGATGGAATATTTTGTTTCTTAACGAGACTACGCGACACAAGGCAAAAGCAAAGTCGGGAGAGGTTTTGGCATATTCGATCTGGGTAACGTGATCAAGCGACCTGACTTAAAGCACATGTCTTTAGTGACTAAAAAAGGTAATGACAAAACATAAGACATGGTTGAGGGTTTAAATATGCATCGTTTAATACTTGGCTTCTAGGGTTTTCAGGGTTTTGACAATTTGGGCAAGGTATAGGCATGAAAACCTAAAAATTTTACAGAGAGCAAGACAAAGAACAAGACAAGGCAACAAAAATAGGAAATACAACCAACAGTGAGCTTGAAACCTTTGTCTGCATATGTAGGCACACACACAAGAGCTAATCAAAATATGACCACTATAAATCATGAGGCTCCATGATGTTGTATTATTTGACTCCAAATGCTTAGGGTGGCACGAATGTGCAAATTTATTAGGGAAGTTACTATCTTCCTTGCCTAGTCGATTATCAAGCTTTTGAGGATGGATCAGGTAGGTTGCTAGATTTATGAGTTCCTAGTATTTTCATGGTTTCCCAGCAATCAGTTTGTATGGCATGAATCACTTAAGAGCCTAGTTCAACCATGCCATTATGCTGAGGATATTCACTCACTATGGACTACCATTGAATATGACCCGCCCAAGCTTGAAGGGATATAGATAGAACTTTAAGTCCACCTTATTTCTATACCAGCTGAAGGATTTACCAGTTTGGGATCATTCTCCAAAAGGACTCGTGCTTCTTCTAGACAATCCCCTCTAAGAAATTTGAAAGGTTAGAACATTCAGAATCACCTTTCTCTTGCACAAACAACCACGAAAGCCAATGGGAGAGGATAGTTCATGAAGTGAGGTTGCACTCTACAGATTTTGTGCAAGTGGACCAAATACGCCAAACACATGGTTAATTCCTTTGATAAGTTAAGCAATGTTTGATTTGTGCATAAATAAACTCGCAAGTTTGTATGATTTTATGTGGACCAAATCATACTATACTATGCCTTGTTCAATTCCTGTTTGTGCATTCAAGATGATGTTTGATTGAGTGGTCTAGTTTTAAACCCACATTCAAAGTGTTGTTTCCTCAAAATGAATTGCGTAATCAAAAGTTATGTTAGAGACATTGCTCAGTTTTAAAATCCCAAAAATTGAAGTGTTGATTGATTCATTCAAAGTTCAAACTTGAAACAAATATGTTAACCCTTTAAGCATTTGAGATTTGGTGTTGCATGATTTTAGTGCACTTGAAAGAAAAAAAAGATGTGATTATTTTTGTTCAATTGTTAGAAACCCAAAATGAAAAATGTGTGAATTTTCTTGTTCAGGTTTAGATCCAAAAAGAGATGTGAGATTATCCTTGCTCAATTTTAAAACCCTAAATGAGAATGTTGATATCTTGTTCAATTTTAAACCCAAAAAGAGATGTTTGATAGCTTGGTTCAATTCTTTGTGTATTCAAGATTGAGTTTGTTTGATTAAATTAGTATGACAAAGAAAGGGGGACTTCCAACGTTTCACCTAATTTTTTTGATGAGGAATATAATAAATTAGTCAACAAAAATATAGAGCCCTCTGAGTCAGATTTTTGACACCTTTTGAATTGTTAAAAATGGATCTTGTATGCAAAAGTTATTAGCATATCCGTGAACTGAACACAAATAGAGACAGTTGACCAAAAGTCAACTAGAGTTGACCCAAAAAGTCAACCAACATAGTTGACCCAAAAAAGTCAACTATAGTTGACCAAAAAGGCTCATGCATGGAAATCAAGATAGTTGACCAAAAAATTCAACCAAAGTTGACCAAAAAGTCAACTACCACAAAACACGTGAAACTGAAAACCTAGGTTCCAAGTAGTACACGGAACACCTAGTTTAAAAATTAGAATGAACAGAGGAAGTTTGACCACAGTTTACCAAAAGTCAACCATGCATGATTTCGGTCAAAGTTAGTGATACTACCCTTAAAAAGGTCAACGTGATGATAAGGCTTAGCCTCAACCCTCTCATCGATAAAAAATTAGGCAGAGTCCATTTTGAGCCAAGATGCCTTTAAACCTAAAAATACTACAAACTCAAAAACTCAAGAGAAACCATTATTGTTAGTAAACTCACACATGAAGTGGGTCCCACCAGACGTGCCATAAATGTAAGCTATAAAAATTATGTGTAAAGGAGCATACTAATGAATTAAAACACTCTACAACTAATAATCTAAACTACATACATGATTGGATTGAAAAGAAAGCCTAAAAACAATAAAAGCATAAGGAGTGCAAACTTCCCTAAAATAGAATCCAACCTCCCTTTTGATCTTTGATTTGTCCATGCTTATGGATGTGTGCTCTAGATTTGATATGCTTCAAGATTCAATAGGGGTTCTTCATACTAATATTATAACTCTTCTTTGGAATTGGATTTCTGATTTGCTCTCAAAACTAGCATTATAACAATGCATGAACGGTGGATGATATATTGAAGGAATAAGGTTTCTTTTATAGAAAATGGGTGAGGAATCAAGGGCCAAGATGCAATATCGAGGAGAGGTCCAGATGCACTGACAAGAGGGCACATGCATTTTGCTTTTTCAAGTGCATCATATGATGACAAGTGTCACAATATGATAGGGTTAAAAAGAGGGAGGAATGTGACCATTTAGGGAAGTGAGCCAAGGAGATAAGATGAGACTTTAAGAGATAATTCTATTAATGAGTTTTTAAGAGCCTTAATGAGGAGTGTAAGAAGCATTAATTGAGGCATTAATGAGGCATGGGTGAGGGGATAAGATAGAGCTTAAGAAAGTTGACTTTGGGGAAGGGATTGAATTTGTAATCCAAAGATTAGGAATGTGACATCATTAAGGAGAGTTTAGGATAGGATTATGATTAGGATTAGGAGTAGCATGGGGGAAGAGGATGGGATTAGTTTGAACTCTGAGTGAGGTGGTTGAGATAGGTTAGGTTAGGGGTTAAAGGGAATATTGATCAATTGAATTACATAAATAACATATTCAATCAATAATAGAGGAAATGGGGTTTTAATTAATTATTAAGATATTGGTTTCTTTTAATAATTAATCAGAACTATAGTCAATTAATTTAATTAATTAAGGCTAGGGGATGACATAAGTCAATTAGTTAATGCTTAATTACTTAGCTGATATGTCCTAGAAGGCACTAAATATGATTGAATTAGGTTAATTAGATCTAGGTGTCTACAACACTATCACAAACTTACCAAGGAAGGGTTTCAACACTTCATTCATGAGTCTCATGAATTTTCACAGAGTATTTGATAAGCCAAAGGGCATCACCCTCCATTCATACGAGCCGTAATTGGTTTTAAAGGTAGTCTTCCACTGATTACCAGCTCTAACCCTTATTTGGTAGTAGCCAATCTTCAAATCAACCTTTGAATAATATCTTTCACCCCCCAAATGGTCCAATAGATCTTATACCCTAGGCATAGGAAATATATATCTAATAGTGATTCTATTAATTTCTCTACAATCACTGCACAATCTACATGTGCCTTTCTTTTTAGGGGCCAAAAGGGAAGGTACTGCAGAAGGGCTTAGGCTTTTGGTTATCAATCCCTTATCTAGGAGTTCTTGAATCTATCTAGCCATCTATTTATTTTGTTCTAGGGCCAGCTTGTAAGCTTCCTTATTAGGTAGGATTTATCTAGGAATAAAGTCAATATTGTGACTTATCTCTTTAACAATGCGTAGTTCACTCAAAAAATCTCCTGATATAATGCCCTTATATTGATCTAATAGGTCTGCTACTTTCTTAGGACCTATTCTTCACTAAGGTTATACTTCCTTCTCAACCTTCTTTCTCTTGTCATCTTTTGGAAAAACAAACAATGAATAGGAAGGGGTTCCTTCTTCTCTTATTGCCTTTAAAAAATTATTTGCACCTACAAAAACAAACTTTGAATCTTTTTATTCATCTACATTATTAGGTAGGGGAAAAAATGTTACCTTCTCTCCTTTGTAGTTGATAGTGTAGGTTTTCAGTCTTCCGTTATGGTGTGCCTCCACATCATACAGCCAGGGTCTTCCAAGCATAAAATGACAGACATCCACTAGAACAATGTCACAAAGTACCTTGTGTTTGTACTTTTCAACTTGAAACTCCACCCAAGCCTAGTCTTCTATGATTGTTTTTTGGTTCTTTGTAAGCCATGACAATTTTTAAGGAGTGGGATGTGGCACTCTCCTCAATTTTAGCTTCTTTACTACTTCCTCATAGATGAATTTAATTAGTATACCTATTGTCAATTACCATTTTTCATACTTTATCTCCACTCCTATAGGTGGTTCTGAATAAAGTCTTTCTCGAAGGGGGATTTTGAGTGTTTGATTCTTTCAAAAAGGTCCCCATCATGAGAAGATCTCCTTCTTTGGGTGGTTCATAGGATCCATGTGTATAATCCCCTTAATTGTCTTCTTCCCTTATTATGTTTTTCCTTCTCTCCCCTTGATTGTTTTCCTTCTCTGGACACTTGGATGTAAGTTTTCCTGGTTGGTTACATCAGTAACATCTTGCGGGTTCTAAAATTCTCCCTCCAAATATACCCTTTGAATTTCCTCTTCTTCCCCTATATGAGCCTCTACTTCTCTCCCCATGAGCATTATCTTTGTTTGTTTCTCAAAAGTTCCTAGGACCTTGTCCTCTTACATTACTTGATCCTCTTCCTCTATTTCCAAAGTCTCTCTGGCCTCTTCCTCTCCCACCTTGATCTTGCTTCCTTTTTAACTTCTCTTCAACTTTCAATGCTAGTTGGTAGCATTTCTTGCTAGTGGTAGGAGTACATAGACTTAATTCATCCTGAATGTTTCCTCTGATCCCTTGCATATACCTTGCACTTTTAACACTCAATGTCTCCACCATCTTAAATTTCATAGAAAGCCTACATAAGTCTTCTATATACCCTGAGATTTTCATCTCTTTTTATGGAGCTTAACGTCATAATATTCTAATACATAAGCCTCTTTGATGAAAATGACCATCTTCTTCCAAGTAAACCCTTGAATTGTATCCATCTTCACTCCCTCATCTTGTGTGAAGTTCCATGAAGTTAAGTCAAACCCTTTAAACTTGGACTTTTGTATCTTCACCATTTGGTTCTTTGGTATCTCCTCAAAGTCAAAGAAACTAGTGAGTGCATCAAGCCAATACATGACTTCCTCTGGGTCCATCTTCCCATTGTAGATAGGAAATTTAATCTTACTATGCATGGTCCTCCTCTCCATGGATTTCAAAGTCTTCAAAAGTAGCCTCTGGTCTGCAGGGATTTCCTCTTTTTCTTGCATGGGGGCCTCCTCATCACTCCCCTCTTCCTCAACTCTAGAGTTTCCACTACTCCCTTTTTGGACTTGTTCCTTAAGCTTCTCATTTTTTTGCCTCATCCACTTCCTTTCTACATCATGTTCATTCACCACCCTTAGTAGTTCTACATTAGTCATTCTAGAAGGTAATTCACTATCTTCTCCTCCTTCTAACATGGTTGTAACTTGTCTTCTTCCAAATATATACCAATACTTTAATACCACTTGGAGCATAGCCCCAAACTATATCTCAAAGTGGAGTCACAAATATCAATTACTCCCATATGATCCCATATAATTAAAGGCTCTACAAAGGTTCCCAAACCCACATGATTGACTAATCCTCTTGATTAGTCCAAAGAACCTACAAGGCACTATTCAACCATAATTTGAACCCAATAATTTAGGGATGGAACAAGGGTTCACATATATCTACACACTCTATTATAATGATTTTGAAGAAAAAAACAATCATCCATACAGTTTTTTTTACCACAGCAAGAAAATCAAGTATTAGTAAACCTTTGGTTCACTCGACACATACAGAAACACTCGGCCAACACTAGACAACTCAGAACATACAAAATACTTGGAAATAACTATCACCCGACACCTACTAGAGGAATTTGGAACTTTTGACAAAAAATTACTTGAAGACTCTTCTCCTTAAGTCTCTGAAACCTTCATAGGTTTCTCTCAAATTCCCCTCAATACTCTCCAACTTAGGATCTATGGCCAATCACCCAAATCTTCAAATGCCCAAATTCACCACTAGGTCAAATGACCTATTAGGTATTTATTAACAAAAAAGTGTCTCTTGAGTCTACATTCCATCCCAGGGCTAAGTTGTTCTCCTAAATACAGAATCTAGGATAGTCACATCAGAGTGCATGTCTTGAGATTTTAAACATTTATGTCACGACCATCATTGCCCAACCCCATGACCCAAAAATTCTTATATTACATCCTCATATCTTTCTTTCCACCAAGGTTCAAATTTTCCCCATGGTGGCATCTCCAAGAATAAGAGGATTTCCCTCAAAACCTTAGCTCGGTCAAAACAACAACCTCTGAGTGGTCTAAAGGCAAAAAAAATTCATTTCCCTTCTCCTCAAGACCTCAAACCACTTTCAAATGATAGAGGTCTCATAGATATATCTTCTGGTTTCATTCATATTCCCATGTGAATCTGTACAGAGTAGTACAATGCAAAGAATTGTGAAAATAATAGAAAATGGGGTTATTTTATTGATTTGAGAAATACTTACATGAAATCGTTTCTCTCAAAATTCTGCAACTTTTGAGAAAAATTTTTACAACCTTTTTATATGATTCTCAATCAGTTCCAACTGATCCAAATGGTTTTCAACATTGGGATTCAAATTGTAACCATTTTTCAAAAGGTTTCAAAAATTTGCATTTTTGCAAATTGACAACTTTGACAACTTTTTAACAAAAGTTTTAAACTTTCCAAATTTTTTCCTCTAGAATCTACTAAGGACCTTATGGAATGTATTTGAATGATTTCAAATCATGCTTACTTATTTTATCCTATTCTAACTCATCCTACTATGAATTTTCCAAATTGACCAAGGTAGACCCCAAGGTTTATAATTGCACCTTGTGTCTCCTAGTATTACAAATAGGACTTATTATTACATGTAAGACTCTTATTAGATTTAGGGATACTTGATCCACTAAACCATCTAAACCTTCATCCAACACTCTCAATGATTCCCTAACTTGGGTCATTTGGAGGTGCTCTTGCAATACACACTATCATTATAAAGTGCAAATTTTAGTGTTTTTGATGGATATGATTACAACACACTCCTATAAATGTGCTGAAATTAGGGGGGAAAGATAATCAAAGGTTTATTGTGTATGTTTTCTTTTTTTCACACTTCCTTGTAGTGTGCTCTTCATTCTCCATTTCTTCATTCTACAAAGAAACAATCTAAGTCTAGTAGAATGGATTCTAATGTGACTATACAACCCCTAACTCCTTTTAATTATCATGATTGGAAGTTGAGAGTAATTATTATACTAAATAATAAAGGCTTATATAAGGTAACAAAAAAAGAACCTAATGCAACTAAGGACAAGGAAACATTTTTCAATAAATGTTACCAAGCATTTGGATTTCAATGTTTAAACGTATCTCCTGAATTAGTATTTCATGTTGAGAACTTCAAAATGCCCAATGAAGTTTGGGAAGCTCTAAACAAACTATTCAGGACAATTGATGAACTTAAAAGTCATGTGTTGGAAAATCAGTTCCTAGGTCATAGTCCTTCTATTTTTTCAACTTTAGAATAATTCTAAAGAAAATATTAATCTTCAAAATTGCTATTAAAATATTGTGGAATTGAGAAGAAATATGATAAATTTGTCCTTTCTATACTTTCCAAACTATGTTATGAATTTTCTCTATTTGACTATACTTTCTATTCCACTAAAAGAGCCCTTGATGCTTCATGGTCTATTCCCTCACTTGATAAATTTATTTCAGATCTTACAAGGAAACAATAAAATTTAGTTTAAATGGGTACTTTAAAATCTAGTAAGGCATATGCTCTAATTGTAGGAAATGAAAAGAAACAAAATGCTAAAGGAGAGAAAAAGAACACTAAAAAGGACAAAGAAGGGAAGAAAGAAGACAAAATTGATAACTTCAAAGAGGATAAATCATCTAAACAAAGTTAATCAATTACCGTGAGAGTTAAATGTTCCATTTGTAACAAAACTAGTCATAAAGAACATCAATGCATGAAAAAATAGTTTGGGAACCTCACCTTTCTACTCAAAAATAATAATATTGAGGTAACTGATTTTGTCAAAGCATGTTTTTCAAATTAGGAGATTACGAAGGACAAAGTGAAATTGAAATGCAGGGCCTTATTTTCTTAATAAATTAGAGATTCGGGTGTTATACACAATATGGGGTGTCATTTATATCCTTATTCTAGTACTAATACCTCAGATGATTCAGTAGATGACAGTCATATTTAGGCAGATTTTCAAGAAGAGTCAGATTCTCTTCTTGGTGTGTTTCCTACATTAGAAACATCACCATATTTTGCAGATCCTTATAGGCTTCTTCACATTTTTTTTCTCTTTTGGAGGATACTTTTTTCTCATTGGGGTTTCTATCTTTCTCCACTATATGAGAGATTTCATTGTACATGGGTACCTCATCAGGCTAGTATCTAGGATTGATTTTTCTATCTCGTCCTCCTAAGTTATGCTTAAGTGGGGGGGGGNGGGTGTTAGTGTAATTATTTAATTTAATTTACACTTAGGTTTATTAATCCTACTTAGTCATCCCTAGTCATATGATACTTCTCTATATAAGGCGTCATCTTTTAGGAGTCTATTCAAGATGTGTCGAGTTCATCTTGACACATCATCATAGTCTCTTAGGTGGTTATTCTTCCACTCTAGTTCACCCCTCCTTTCATGGTTGGACTTGATTGTATGCTATGCCTATATGTACTCTACTTCTCCATTGAATCAAATGTTCAAATTGTCTATAATTGTTATGTGTGCTTCTAATTTATCTCTTTCAGATCTTGGAAGTTTCTTATAAAAAGCATAGAGGAGATATTAGTATTGATATTGTATTCAAATTTTTACACCACAAAGTCAATACAACACAATGGTTGGACTATAAAAATTATTTAAGGATCAAAAATTACAAATACAATTTTTAGCCTCTCTTCAAAAAATTAATCCCCAAAATGACATTGTTTGCTTGGTGTGTTGGAAGCTAAAGCCTAATTTCATTTTTAGTTACCACCTTGTTAGATAAAGACCTCAAAACTAGCTATAAACACATACCAAAATGAAAATGCACAAGAACCATCTCAAATTCCTCATAATTACTACCATGAAATCAATTCTCTTTCAAGACATCAATGCAAATTATTGTGTTTGTGTGCAATGTCAACCCAAATCAACTATAGTACACCAAAATACAAGATCATTATTTGTTGAAGACAATTATTCAATTGTGTATTGTCATTGATGTTACACATGTATATACACTTATGTAGTGATGTTACACAAATGTCTATATTCAGACCAAGCATAGTTGGTGATATAGAATGAGTTGTTCTAGCATTGATCGAGTTGAATTGGGCATTGAAGAAGCTCAGTGTTGACCAAGTCACTCGGGAATTTTAGTCATGGTCAGGCATTCAGTGGTAGCCAAATAAAAAAGATTTATATTCTATAATTAAGTTCTTATATGAGGTTGACTAAATTGTGATTTATTATTTAAAATTATATTCAAGCCGAATTGACAGGGCTCATCATATATATGAAAGGTCAAGTTTGGATTGAATGAGAGAAAGTGAAAGTGCAATTGTGAAAGTGCAAGAAGAAGTGTGGAATTCTATGATATGAAGAGTGAAGGTGAAATCACATAGGATTCTGATTTAGTACAGATCACTCAGAGCTACAATAGAACATCTGATCAGTAAGGATCTAGTCATAATCATAATAGAGATCTGAATCAGCAAAGACAATTGCTTACACATAAATTTCAATTCATTGTTACTCTCTAAAAATTGTAGCAGTGATCTAAAATCTCTTAACAGAGTAGACTTAACAGTCTTTTTTTAAATCCTCTCACAAGGTAGCATTTCTATGTTGAAGTGTTGAAGACCTCTAACAAGGACACTCCTCATAGGGTGATTAAATCCTTTAATAGGGTCACACCTAAGAGTGTTTTTATTGTAACCTTTAACATGGTTGGCTCCTAACAGGGCTCACTTCAAAAGAGTGAAAAATAGTAACTAGTTAGATTGGTGGTTTTTCCCATATTGAGTTTCAATGTTAAATCTTGGTGTCACCTATGTATATGTTATTTGTTTTATGCTATATCCTTGTGCACTTAATCACTAAAGTATAATTGTATTGGATATTATAAAGATTTATTTGACACCCGAGTTACCCAAGAATATCTTAATTAACCAAGTAGCTGTGTTAAAGTATTTAAGACATCTAAGGGAGAAAGGATTTGTTTTGGAGTAACTGATTCACCCCTCCCCTCTCAGTTACTTATCTCATTTCCAACAATTTGTATCAGAGCTTCAAGTTCTTTCATAGAAGGTTTCAAGAACTAAGATAAATATCAAAGATGTCTTACAGAAGGGAGATCCCAATGCTAAACAAAGACAACTTCCTAGCATGGCAAGAGCTGATGAAACTATAGCTATCTACTATCAGACATTCTAGTTTGCAATTTTTGGAAAGAAAATATGTGGAACCAACAGGGACTATGAATGTGGAACAGATGATGGAATGGAAGCTTCATAACATAATGATGATTGATATAGCTTCTTCACTCAGCTACTCAGAATTTGATGAAGTCAAGGACTACCCTACAACCTATGATATGTGGAAGAAATTATAAGACTTTCATGGAGGAGATACAAATGTAAAAAGAGACAAGGAAGAAATTATTAGAGGACAATTTGACCAGATGAAAATGAAAGAAGGAGAAGACATTACAAGATACAATGAAAGAATCAAGAGGATTGTGAGTGCCATCAGAGCTGCAGGTGGAATAATTGAAGATAAAATAGTGGTAAGAAAGGTACTAAGAACTTTACTTCCTATCTATGGTGTTAGAGTCTTAGCTATTCAAGAGATGATATGAAATTAAGATATAACTCTAGATACATTAGTAGGAAGGCTTAAAAATTTTGAGCTGGACAACTTTAACAATTACTCTCCTAGCTCTAGCAATCTTGAGTCTGCATTCAAAGCTAAATTAAACCTTGGTAAGAAAGATAGATACTCAAAAGGGAAGTAGATTGAAAGTGACATTGATGATGAATCTAATGATGAAGATCTTGACATCATTAAAGCATTACTTGCAAGAAGAGCTACAAAAGGAAAATACAGAGGAAAGATACCATTGATTTTCTTTTCATGCAATGAGGTTGGTCACATTTTGCAAAGTTGAGAAAAAGTTCAAAAAATTCAAAGGTAATAAAGATTTCAAGAACTAAAAGAGCTACAAAGATAAAGGTTAGAAGTCTTGTTATATTGCTAAATATTTTGACAGTGATGAAGAAGAAGATGAAATGGTTTATATTTCTATTAAGGATGAGTCAGATGAAAAGACATCACTTTTATCACACATCAATAAAAATGACACATGGATAATTGATAGTGGTTTTTCTCATCACACGACTAATGATAAGAAAAAAATTGAACATCTTGAACAGTATGATGGTGGGAGTGTCAGTTTTGGGAATGATGAACCTTTCCCTATAAGAGAAAAAGGTTGCATTATTCTGACAGAAGGAATCAAATGTGATAATGCTTATTGGGTTGAAGGATTGAGGAGAAATATACTCAGTGTAGTACATCTAAAAACCATTGGCTTTAAGGTAGAATTCATGAATGGTAAGGCCAAGCTCCTAGATGGTAAAGGGAACCTAGTCGGAACTGGAAGCTAAAAAAAAGATAATCTATTCTATCTTGATCTCACTAAAGGTTCATTCTTTATTGCACAAGTAGAAGAAAGTTGGTTATGGCATAAAAGGTTGTGTCATGTAAATTTTGATAATCTAGTAAACATAAGAAAGAACAAGAGAGTTAGAGGTATTACTATTTTGAAGAAACCCGAGTTAGCAATATGCAAACAATGTCAAATCATAAACATGAGAAAGACAAGTTTCAAAAGAAAAAATTACAATATTGATGAAGTCTTGGAATTGGTACATACTAACCTATGTGGACCAATGGGAACAACAAGCTATACTAGAGAAAATTATTTTATTCTATTTGTTGATGATCATTCCAGAATGATGACTATCATGTTTCTCAGAGAGAAATCAGAATCTTTTCAAAAATTCAAATGGTATCTTGTAAGAGTTGAAAAGGAAACTGGAAAGAAACTAAAATTCCTAAGATCTGAAAAAGGAGGAGAATTCATTTCTAATGAGTTCAATGAATTATGTAATGAGAGAGGAATCAAAAGATAGGTATCTACCCCTCGTACACCACAAAATAGTGGAATAATAGAAAGAAGAAATAGATCTATCATGGATTGTGCCAGAACCCTAATGATTGAAAAGAATATTGCTAACAAATACTTGAAGGAGGCCATCAGTACTACAATGTTCACCTTTAACCGAGTTCAACTAGAGAAAATTAGTAAAGAGACACCTTTTGAATTAGGGTATGGCTATAAACCTAATGTTCATTATTTCAAAGTATTTGGAAGTAGATGCTACATCTTGAAGGAAGAAAGAAATGGAAAACTAGATGCAAAAAGTGATGAAGGAATATTCCTAGGTTACTCATGTAAAAGCAAAGCATAGAAATTTTTGAATCTTACTAGTCATAAAGTCATAGAAAGTGTACATGTCAAGATTGATGAGTTTGCAGAAAAATGTGAAGAGAAGAGTAGTAAAGAGCCTGAAGACTACAAGAACTTTGTGTATCATGAATCTGATGCTATACCTATGAATCAAGAAATGGTGATTGGATAGAAGAACTGTTGACCACTAAATATACTAGCACAAATTGTGCAATTCGAGTTGCAAATTGTGCAACCTAAGCTGCTGGTAGAAGAGACCGAGTCACAGACAGAGGGAACTGAGTCACAAACAGAGGGAACCAAGTATTAGACAGAGGAACCTGAATCATAGACACAGGGAGGTGAGTCATAGACCGTGGAACTTGAGCATTAGATAGAGGAACAAGAAAGAATGTTTGAGAATGACAGACCTAGTGGATCAAGTCCAAAATCTATACTAAAGGATCCAGTACTTTGAAAATATGTTAGAAGGCAGCATGCAACTGAGAAAATAATTGGAGATCAGAAAGAAGGTGTAATGACAAGGAAAAAAATCAAAGGCATATGTTTACTAAGTGAATTTGAACCTAGAACTATTAAAGATGCATTAAATGATGAAAGTTAGATAGAAGAAATGAATGAATAAATTGAACTATACTAACATCATATGGATCAAGCAATTGTTGTTAGGAATGAAGGAAGAAGTAAAAGAATCAGTTATTATCTACTGTGACAACACCACTTTCATTAACATTTCAAACAATCCTATGACACACACCAAAACCAAGCATATAGAAATAAATTATCATTTTTTGAGGGAATTGGTACATAATAAATAAGGTTGGAATATGTGAAAACCAAAGAGCAAGTTGCAGAAATATTCACCAAACCTGTACCTAAGGATGCATTCTTGTATCTTAGAGGGAAGCTAGGGGTGCTTCCCCTAACTCAAGCTCACTAAAATATAGTTTAGTGATGCATCAACCCGAGTGATAGTGAAGATCTATTATTTGATGCAGGTACATCAGAGCACATTGCAGATGAATTAGTACAATCAAGTAAATTACAATTAGAAAGTGAAATAGTATTGACTATTAGTATCTATGGAGATGGTTTCTTTGGCATCTGTTGTCAAAGAGGGAGAGTTTTCTATAATACATAAGAATAAGATAAAATAGGGAGAGTTTTCTATAATATAGAAGATAATATAGTAAGAGGGAGATTTGGATGTCAGAGGGAGTTTATGGATAGGAATCAGAATGAATCTAAAGACATTAAAGAAATTTTTTTGTTTCTCTACAATTTTTTGTATTATGACATGTTGTGTTGCCATTAATGCGAAAGAGGGAGATTGTTGAAGACAATTATTCAATTATGTATTTTCATTTATGTTACACATGTATTTACACTTATGTAGTGATGTTACACAAATGTCTACATTCAGACTAAGAACAATTGGTGATATAGAATGAGTTGTTTGAGCATTGACCGAGTTTAGTCAGACATTGGAGAAGGTCAGTGTTGATTGAGTCACTCAGCCATTTCAGTCATGGTCGGGCATTCAGTGGCAGTGGACTAACAAAGATTTATATTCTATAATTAAGTGGTTATATGAGGCTAAATGAATTGTGATTTATCATTTAATAGTATATTAAAGTTTCCTTGATAGGGCTCATCATATATATGAATGGTCAAGTTTGGATTGAATGATAGAAAGTGGAAGTGCAAGTGTGAAAGTGCAAAAAAAAGTGTGGAATTTTGTGATTTGAAGAGTGAAGGTGAAATCAGATAGGATTCTGATTTAGTAAAGACTATTCAAAGTTGCAATAGAACATCAGATCAGCAAGGTTCCAGTCATAATCAAAACAAAGATTTGAATCACCAAAGACAGTTGCTTACATATATAGGTCAATTCATTGTTACTCTCTAACAATTGTAGCAGGGCTCTAAAATTTCTTAACAGAGTAGACTTAAAAGTATTTTTGTAAATCCACTCACAACGTAGCATTTCTATGTTTAAGTGTTGAAGACCTCTAACAAGGCCACTCCTCATATGGTGATTAAATCCTTTAACAGGGTCACACCTAACGGTGTGTTATTGTAACCTTTAATAGGGTTGGCTCCTAATAGGGCTCACTTCAGAAGAGTGAAAAATAGTAACTAGTTATATTGGTGGTTTTTGCCATATTAGGTTTCCATGTTAAATCTTGGTGTCACATGTGTATATGTTATTTGTTTTATGCTTTATGTTTCTGCATTTAATCACTAAAGTATAATTGCATTGGATATTATAAAGATTGCTTTGACACCCGAGTTACAGAAGAATATCTTAATTAACCAAGTAACGATGTTAAAGTATTTAAGACATCTAAAGGACAAAGGATTTGTCTTGGAGTAACTGATTCACCCCTCCCCTCTCAGTTACTTATCATGTTTCCAACAATTATGACCACCTTTTATCAGTTATACAAATATCTCTACAAAATTTGATCTAAAATTTTCTACAAATGACACTTCTATTTTTGACGAGGAATCTGCTAGGAAATTTCACTCTGAGTATATATGGGCTACCTTGAAATATTTAAAAAGTGCAAGTTTCTTTTGAATGGCATTGATCACCTTGTTAATTCACCGCACTAGCACATGACCATCCAAATTGTATTCACTATCACCTATGATTCCCTCTCCAAATTTATTTTCTTGACTTGTAATTTGGATTCTAAGTCAACTTCTAATAGGGATACTTTAATATTATCCTCATTAGTTTTTCCTTCCATGAGGTCCTTTGTTACTATTGCACAAGGATATTACCATGTGCATTCCTAGCTACACACTCAGCACCTGAAGGGCCTAGGTTTAACTTAGATTCCCCATCATAATTTACCTCTATCCATCAACTATCCATCTTGTACCATCTTCCCTCACTCCTCTTGGGGATATGATGAACCCTCCACTACCCATTAATGGGAAAAATAGATTAATTTTTATTCCATGGACTAAATTGACGCAAGATAATATATAATCAATCATATTGTAGTATTTATTTGTTCTAGAGATGATCCTATTAGTATGTATGTTGCATAAAAAAAATTCAAAACCCTTTAAGACTTTAGACTATAGCTTGAGATATCTATAGAGAACCTCATTTCTATCTAATACTATAAAATTCTATGGTAAATTTTTTCATCCTCTTTGGTAATCTAGATAGCATACTGTTTGATGATTATAATTCAAAAGAGCTTCAATATGTCACATATCTTGCATTACTTTATGGTTTAGAGATTTCTCACATTTCTCTCACTCCTAGTGAGATCACATATCCATATTTCTATTTATTTTGAAGCACTCCAATGGACAACAAATAAACATCTCTCAATTATCTTATTTTGTTTTTTATTTTATTTGACGATTATTTTGACTTCAATTTCTTTCAAGTAAAGTGTGGATATCTTTTTCTATTTTTTATTAAAAATTAAATAATCTAAGTAACATTGTTTTATAAAGGAATAAACAAGGTTTTTATTGAAAATAAATGTAATGATGGTTCTAAATAAGACTACATATTGAAAAAGGTTAAGAATATTATTGGTGGTGGAATTATTATATATTGAGAATTCCTTTACATAAATTATGTTGTATGGAAGTTGACATGTTGAAACTAGGAAACAAAAGTAGTATGCAGTGTAAGGGATTTTTGTGGATAGACAATAGGAGTTGTAATCAGGAGAAATGCCAACAACAAAGGAGTTAAATATGTATTGATAATCTTTTCTAACATGATTTACAACTAAATTAACCAAAATTGAAATATTTTTATGATTTGAAAATGTTTCTGAATCAAAACAAGAAATACTCATAGATTGGTTCCTATTCTAAGGGTAAAGCATCACATTTTAAGAAAAGAGTGCATCCTTACACAAATATAGCTAAAATAAGTGAATCTTTCGATATTAATGACTTATATCAATACTTCCTCAATTATGATTTACGTATAATATAAACTAAAAAAATGGAATTATTGAAGCATTTATTTATTTCCTTGAAATAAATCTGATGACATTATTTTGCAATTAGTATACTTAGTGAAAAACATTGACAGAGATCATCGATAGACTAAAGCAGTACCACCAGACTACAAACATCACCGACAGATTACAAGCATTACCGACGAACAACGAGCATACCCGATAGAACACAAAGGTCATGAATAATGCTAAGTATGAAAGTGACAAGCATCACCGGAAACACTGTTTTGAGAACTAACTCGATAGGAATAGAAAAGGCATACCCGACGACAAGTTGAAGAAAGGAACACTGACGACCAAGAAAACTGACCATCAAAACCGATAGTCAATTAGAGAACCCACAAATTGTGGATCTGATTTTTACACGACAGATAAGACAATGTAATTCTATTTATAGAGTTTTTATTTGTTTTAAATAATAACTTGAGGGTCAAGCAAGCTATATGTAAATTTTTTAATGCATCCTAATAGATCTAAAACATATCTAACTAAAAGATCAAGGTCAAGTTGTAAACCTTGGATCTAGAGTTAACTTGTGATGCATGAATCAAGAATTGAGCCTAATTTAGTATAAATAGATGTTCAAACTCAATTATGAGTAATGAATTCATTATTGTTGATAGACACATAGAGAATCTAAGGAGTAGAAGGCATAATTCATGCAAAGGTCAGAAAATAAACACATCAGTTGTCAAGAACACACAGAGGCTACCGACGAGCAGATAAAGGTATTATTAAATCATGGAAGGATGATTACTAATATGTATGAAGCTTAATAGGATCTGTTATCAGCAATTAAATATTGCACACATCATTAGATCAAAGACTTATGTAGTTGTATTCTAACAAGTGCATCACATCTAAAATCCTTTTGTAGAAGGTGGACTTAACAATTCTTTGCAAATCTCTTAACAGAGTGCACACTTAACAGTGTTGCTAAAGCTTCAAACGAAGTAGATATTAACAGGTTTCCACTGTAATACTCCTAACAAGGTAGGTCATCAGAAGTGACCAATTGTAAGCCTTAATTGGCCCCTTCTTATCTACATATAGTGAAGTCTTGTGGGTAACAATCCCCACCGCAGTTTTTACTTCCTAACAAGAGTTTTTTGTGATATCATATCTTGTGTTACGTGTTATCTATTTTCATGAATGTTTCTATTATGGTTACATACTAAAAGAACTTATGATATGATTGCATATGCATAAAGAAGGATGAACAGTTAGATAAGATAATTTACAAACTGATGATTAAGGGTTAATGGGCTAACCAAGAAAAGTTTTAGAGGTACCGATTCACCCCTCCCCTCTCAATACATCATCTCAATATAATTCCAACAATTGGTATTAGAGCTGAGTCTCTCTCTTGAAAAGCTTAAAGACTTGAGAGAAAAGATCAGAGAAATGGACAAGTTCAGACTGGACATGACTATTGAGAATGAGTAGTTACAAATGCAAATAAACTATGAGCAATATAAAGAGGCGAGAATAAAACTGAGAAAACTTCTTGATGAAAGAAAGATTATGGTAACCAGGTTGAATAAGAAAGACTACAAAGAATTGGATACAATAGATTACTTTGAAACAGCTGAACCATGAATGAACAAAGCTTCAAATGCATCAGATGAAGAAATTAAAAGTCTACAAGAGATCAATCTATATCTGACAGATCAAATCAAGATGCTGCAAATTGGTCAAGAGACTCAAATGGTGAAAATTATTGATGTCATAAATGATGCAAGAAAATCTGAAAATGAAAGAACACTAGCCATTGATGATAGGAGGAAAGTTACAGAGAAGCTACAAGAGAAAGAATCAGAGATTCAAAGACTCACTGAGCATCACCATGAGGTTAAAAACTAGATAATTCTTATGAGTCAAGAAGAAAATAGATTAAATAGAGAGCTCATTGAAAGAATACAGATCATAGGTGAGCTAAGAGAAGAGAATGAGAAATTGAAGCATGAAATCAAAGTCCAGAATCAACACAACAAATTGATTAAAAAGGTTGAGGATAGCAACAAAAGGATGGATGATTTTCTTGATGGACAAAGGAGAGTCAACAACTACACAGGAATAGGGTACAACGAGAATGGTGAATCCTCTAATCAACCAGATCAGAGGAATTCTTTCACAACCCCAAGATCCAAGAAGCTATCATACAATCACTGTGGAGAACTAGGCCACACCTCAAACATCTGCAGAAGAAAAATGAAAGGTATTTCTCAAGCACAATCTACTTCTATTGATAATTGTTATAAATGTCAAAAGAAAGGACACAAGGCATATGAGTGTAGATCCAAACTGACAAATGCAAAGAGAAAAACCTATATGGACAAATACTATCCTACATGCAAGATGAACGGGCATACACATAAGGAATGCTGGAAAAAGAACAACTAGGCATGGAATCTAAAGGAAAATGATAAAAGCTACAAACCAACAAGAGAAGGTAACTCATATGTTTGGGACTATAACACATGGGTAAATTGCATAGCATGTGGAAGGTATGGTTATATTGCTGCCAACTGTATGAGAAAGTGGACCAGAAGGTCACGAGATTGGACCAATCTAGGTATGGCATGTTTACATTGTCATAAGGTTGGACATGTGATAAAAGATTGCAAAGACCGACTGATAGAAACAAATACACATCCCAATGGAAATACCATTGATGACATCAAAAGAATGAGAAACAAGATGTGGGTAAAAGCAACAAACACTGAAGGTGCTGGAACAAGAAATGAAAATGGTGCCACCTCATCCAATGGATCTGGTGACATCACTACATCTAACAAGATTGAACAAGTATGGAACTGCATTATGACAAGTTACATCATACATCATTTCCATCATATATAGTTCATATTGTAATATTAGCATGAATAAAGATGCAATATGTTGTTATTTACTAAACTATTGAAAAGCAACCATTAGTTATTAGACACAATTTGTATCAGTGAACACACACAGAAAAGTTAGCATTACTTACCAGAACATATCGGTCATTACACAAGCTAAAGTGTAAACCGATAGATATCGATGAATGTTGAATCAACAAAAGCTATCTTCACAACCTCACCAAAAATCATCGTTGAAGTCTCCAAAACCACTAGCTACCTCGACGCTTGGCATAAACACCAGAGATTTTATGATTGTCTTTACCAACGAAATCAGTCTTCATAAACTGACGAGTTGGTAAGCATTAATGACAACTTAGGGCACAAAAAGGTATAAAATCCTGATGGGTAAAATCATTTTCACACCTGTGATTTTTGAGTAGAGCAGAGAAAACTACAGCGAGTTGAGACAAAATTAGAAAGTGACCCAGCAGAAGTTAACTTGACATGAAGCATTCACATTCATTGGCAAGCACATAAAATCTGTAAGCTATCATACTCACTGACCGCACTGTCTTTATTTTTGAAAAGCCCTAAATTTCTGCAACGCGATGGCTTCGACTTCTAGGGTTGAGAAAATTAAGGAAGACAAGAACAAACCCTTCAAGCTTGTAAGCAGAGGCACATGTCCTAAGCCTAAATATAAGTTACATCCTAAAATAGCTTCACAACCTGACAATTCTAGAGCATTCTCCTGAATCCCACCTAAGGTTTTACTGGTAGAGGACATAAGGTCCTATATTCACTACAAGATCTCAGAGATAGGAGATCTAGACCTAGATAATGCTTATAGGGAATTATGTGATGATGATGGAAAGCTCAAAGAAGAGCACAAACACTTGGAAGTAAAGGGACTCACAAATGCACTGCATTTTCCCAAGGTTTTCAAAACAAAATGGATAAAAATTATTCTTAACAGAGTTCATGAAAAAAATCTATGGCTAAACAAGCCAAAGGCTATAAAAAAATATGTTATACATGCGGTTACTGGTTATCCTACAACTGATAAACCACAGGCTCACAAATACCCATCTCTAGCAGAAGTTGAAAGACTAACTAGTGCAAAATCAGATAAGAGAGCACTAAAGATGAACACCATTATCGAGGTAGAGCTGAAGTTTGGAGCATGTGTTGTTGGATACAAGATATTCCAAGCAAGCTGAATGAATATCATATCTAGTACAAATATGAGCACAGCATACAAGATTATCAAATAGGGGAAGAAGATGGATCTTGCAGAGATCCTATTACATCAATTAGAGGAGAACATGTGCACAATAAGGTCTTCAAGGACAAACACATGTAAGTTTGGTTCCCTCATAATGTGCATATTATTTTATTTTGAAGAATAATTTTCTTCCATAGGAAAATTTACATGGGACACAACCAGACCCATTACCATTAAGATAGGTGAATTTATAGAATCACTACAGCCAAATTTTGACAATGTTATACATGAGTATTTTAAAACAATAAAGGAAATGCTTCAAGAAAGAACTAGGATTCCTGAGAAACTGATAGAGGAACACCATGAAGAAATATGTTTCATGGTAGATACAGATTTCACATACATACAAGCAGTAGTTCAAAGAAAATCATGGCTTTCAAAATTGGATTATGAAATCAAAACAAGATTAGCCGATGAGTGCATTAAGGTACTATTGAATGAACCAATAGACAACAAAAAACTGAGATTTGGTACCTATGAAGATGCCAAATAGAAGATTAAGACAAATCTTGTTGTCAAGAAGGCTGTAAAATAGTCAAAAAGAATGGTAAAGAATCTAAAAAAGAATCTAAAAATATCTTCTGGAGGAGAAGAAGAAGAAGAAGGTGAGGAGGAACAACAGGGTAAGGAGGAAATCACCGAGGATCAGCTTCTCATTGGTGACACAATAGAACAACAAGAATCAGAGGAAGAGAATTCTGATTCACCACCTCCTCCTCCACCAAAGAAGTCTAGAAGAAGAAGTCAAACAACAAAAGATGCAATTCCTTCTTCCATGGTAAAAGGGAAAGTGTATAAGAGGAAACCAGACTCATAAAAAGAAAAACAACCAGCTAGGGCACCTACCAAAAGAAGGAAATATGTTTAGACTGATGAGGATTTAGAGGATTCAGCAATGGATGAACTTGACACTATGAAACAAGCAAAAGTGACAGCAAAGGTTACATCACCCACTAAGGACATTGATGAAATCTGTAAGAACATTTCTTAAGCTACATTTGTTGCACATCCTAAGATTAGGAAATGGTTAAGATGGGATACTAAAGAATAGAATAAGATTGAAGATGCACTTATTTCTAAGATTTGCAGACACTATTATGTCCCACTACATTTCTCTAACCATGATGTTCCACAAGAGCTATTAGATAGAATTTCTTCTAGATTCAATTTTGCACTCCATGAGGAGAAGAGGATAAGAGAAAGAGTACTAGTTTCTCTTATGCCTCTTGAATCAACAAGAGAAGAAATCAATGAAATCATGGAGAAATATAAAAAAACCTTCTCACCCAAGTTGAGAGCTTATAAATTTATTAAAGAAAAAAATATAGAGCTTGAAGAAGAAACACATAAAATATGGAGTGAGGTACTCAATCCTGATGAGGAGAGGAGTTAGGAAAATGAACCTATCACCAAAACTGATAAATCAATAGTTGAGTTAGACAGTGAAGAGGTACAGATCACAGGCAAAAAATAGACTGACATTATAGATGAAGACTAGCCAAAGGACGGTGAAAATGATCAAGTACCAGCAAGCCCCATCCACATAAACTTGGAGGATGAAGAAGTTACCAAAGAAGAACTATCAATAAAAGGTAAATTAGATGTTGATATAAATGATGATTCATGGTTAGATAACATTGTCAATATTATTACAGGAAAAGACCCTGCAACAGAGGTTCAAAAAGATGAAGACATCAATGCTACAAAGGGTAATACCAACAGACATGACATAGCTATTGACATTGCAACAATCAATACGCCGACAAAAATGAATATATTAATAGATGCTATTGATATTCAGTCTAGTCAGGATAAATCATCTAAGAATGATGATGATATACCCAAGTATATGGGTACAGATGAAAACAAAGTTTCATCTAACACTCAAAAGGAAATAGATACAGAAATGAAAGATACAACCGATGATTGACAAGATGTATCAAAATATCAAAACAAAGAGGCAGTTGACAAAACTAATGATACATTAAGAGAGGTTGAGGAAAAAGAGAAAAGTGAAGGAGTCAAGTAGGATGAAGGCACAAAAATCAAAGAAAACATATCTATTGATACACCCAAGGCACATGAGGAGATGTCTTCACCAAACTAGTAGGTGGACTGAAAACAGATAAACAAGGACACCTCATTTTCCTGACACTCACCTACAAAATCAACCCAATCTCATGCTTTGCAGATGGTGGTACATCAATTTTCCACCCAGCCAAAGAAGAAGAAAAAGAAAATAGTAAAGAAAGACATCTTGGCTGTTTCAATGGATGAAATAATTGAAGTTCCAAACTAGGACATTACCACTTTGGACAGTGACAAACTTCAAGAGTTTGGAGTGCTATGTCAGAGAAAGGCCATTCAAAAGAAGATGATACGGGAACACATGGAAAAAATGGCACTTGAAAAGGCAAGAGACATTCTCCAACAACTTGTTCCTAAAGTTAAACTTGAAGAAAATGCTACAGTAAAGGAACAAATTTTTGTTCTTACCGACCCCATCATAGAGCAAGGCATAGATGCAGAGAAAGCAATGGAAGAAGAAGAGGAAAAGAAATATCAATTCTAGTTAATTGATAAAATCAGCCAAGAAGTGGCATTGAACAAGGTAAATCTCTCTGAACTAACTAATGAATTAGAGCCAATGATTGCTGAAGCAATCACCTTAGTTCAAAAGATGTGCACACTTGAGAAATTTGCAAAAGAGAATAGTGACAAACTAGCAGAAATAGATCATAATGTCACAACCAGTGCACAAACCCTAACCTCACATGCCGATAACATAAAGGCACATCATGACATAGTCATAGAGGCAAATAGGCTAAGGCAAGAAATATGGGATGCTGAAACACAATTCAGAGGTGAGATTACTGAACTCCAGGCACATATTCTGCCCAATCTTACTATTTTACAGTAGCATATTTTTTATGCTGGAAATCTTATAGCAACCCCCAAGATGTCTATAGTAGACAACATCTATGAAATACATGTAAGGATTTCACTAGAGCACATGGCTCTAGAAATGTTGAAAGAGAAATGGGAAAATATGATGGAGGACATCAAGTCCTCACATTCCCACCTTTTTGAAAAGCTATAAGTACCATTGCCTTTAGAATCAAAAAAGGAGGAAAGGAAATGTATATTTTTATGTACAATATATATATCAAAAAAGGAGGAAAATAAAAAGACATAAGGATATGTATATATACTTAC
>MU224365.1:811079-822976 GCA_018584345.1 Thuja plicata
AGGAGTATACATAGGTGTACATACTAATACACTCAGTATGTTGCACATATCATGTTTTTGATACTAATATCAAAGGGGGAGATTGATGAGATTATTTTTCCATTAGTACACTTAGTGAAAAACATTGATAGAGATCACCAACAGACTAAAGCATTACTTCCAGACTACAAGCATCACCGGTAGATTACAAGCATTACCGGCAAACAGTGAGAACACCCGACAGAGCATAAAGGTCATGAAAAATGCTAAGTATGAAAGTGACAAGCATCACCGGCGACCACAAGCATCACTAGCAACACATTTTTGAGAACTAACCTGACAGGAATAGAAAAGGCATACCCGACGACAAGTTAAAGAAAGGAACACCAACGACCAGGAAAATTGACCGTCAGAACAGACAGTCAGTTAGAGAACCCGCAAATTGTGGATCTGAATTTTACACGACGGATAAAACAATGTAATTCTATTTATAGAGTTTTTATTTTTTTTAAATCATAACTTGAGGATCAAGCAAGCTTTATGTAAATGTTTTAATGCATCCTAATGGATCTAAAACATATCTAACTAAAAGATCAAGGTCAAGTTGTAAACATTGGATCTAGAGTTAACTTGCGATGCATGAATCAAGAATTGAGCCTAGTTTAGTATAAATAGATGTTCAAACTCAATTGTGAGTAATGAATTCATTATTGTTGATAGCCACACAGAGCATCTAAGGAGAAGAAGGCAGAATTCATGCACAGGTCAAAAATAGAACACATCAGTTGTCAACAACACACAGAGGCTACCGACGAGTAGATAAAGGTATTATTCAATCATGGAAGGATGATTTATAATATGTATGAAGCTTAATAGGATCTATTATCAGAAATTAAAGATTGCACACATCATCATATCAAAGACTTATGTAGCTGCATTCTAACAAGTGCATCACATATAAAATCTTTTTGTAGAAGGTGGACTTAATAGTTCTTTGCAAATTTATTAACATAGTGCACACTTAACAGTGTTTCTAAAGCTTCAAATGAAGTAGATCTTAACAGGTCTCCACTGTAATACTCCTAATAGGGTAGGTCATCAGAAGTGACCAATTGTAAGCCATAACCGACCCCTTCTTATTTGTAGATAGTGAATTCTGGTGGGTAACAATCCCCACCACAGTTTTTACTTCCTTATAGGAGTTTTCTGTGATATCATATCTTGTGTTATGTGTTATCTATTTTCATAAATGTTTTTGTTATGGTTACATACAAAAAGAACTTATGATATGATTACATATGCATAAAGAAAGATGAACAGTTAGATAAGATAATTTACAAACTGATGATTAAGGGTTAATGGGCTAACCAAGAAAAGTTTTAGAGGTACTAATTCACCCCTCCCCTCTCAGTACATCATCTTAATATAATTCCAACAAAATCTACAAGTTAAATAAACACAGCCATAGAGACACTACAAAGGTGAAGTGAAAAATCCGTGATATTTCATGTTCATATGAAGTCAAATTTAAATTCATGAAGATGTTATGCAAAATATTTTAAAAAAAAATTTATCTCATGAAAGGCTCTATATATTTGAATAGTATTTGAATGAAACTACCATCTATTATTCTATCATAAGATAGAAAAATATTACTATCGACCTAAAGAATAAATTCACAACGCTTTCAAAATAGAATTGAATTTCCTTTTGTATAAAAATGGAGAAAATAAGCTTTGAACCATGCACAACTATCACATGTTAATTTTACAAATAGAAATATTCTAGAGGTATCTTCGAGGTAGAGAGAGGTTATAAAATTGTTTTTCCTTGAGAAAATATAATGGTGGAGTTACTAAAGTTTCTGGCAGGAAACCCAAACATTGATGAATATACCCCACCTTTCCAAAATTGCATGTAGTTGATGAAGAACTTGTTTTAATTTTATGAAAAAGAGCATGATTGAAGAATGATGAAACATATAGGAATCTAGTTTCATGAGAAATTGGAACATAGATCAAATGCACATCTATTTCATTTCTATTTTAAAAAAGGTTTCCTATGCCTTGCTGACTTGAGAAAGATTTCTAGTAGATGACATAATTTTACAGTGCTTTCCAAACATTTTATTCTTTCTTTCCTCATCAAAACTAATAGTCAACTATAGTGGTAAATGCGATGAGTCTAGAGTTGGTGTAGTTGATATGCAAGCTAGATTACCATCCATTATTGATAATTTTTTTTGAGGTGGGTGCTAGTTAATCTTGGTCACATGTCAACCATATTGTGTCCAAAAAATTAAGCCAGTCAAAGAATTCAACATTATCTTTCCTTAATACAACATTGACATTTCATCTAGTGTATTACTTGTTGGGAAAATAGGTGTTTTACCATATGAATCCACATGATAGGGAATTTTTTCATGAGATCCATAGAAATAATTTTGTAGCATTACATTATTCATCAAAAGAATCTAGAATCACTAGAGTTTCTAGTGAATGTAAGGGAGTCATAATTGTTACCTCTGCCTTTAGTGTTAATAAATCAATAAGATTAATAGGTATAGAAGTACCCATTACTTTGGTTTTAAATCTATGAGATTATACTTCTTGATATCCATGCAGCCTAACTGGTTTAGCTTACTACAAAGATCTTGTTTGAATTATTATCTTAAATTATTTACTAATTTAACTTGTAATCATATTTGTTGAATAAATCTAGATGCTAAGAGGAGGTGGTGAATCAACACAAACTTAGAAAACCTTAAACTCTAATTATAATCACTAAATTATCTATATAGAGAGGGGAATTAGTAATGTACCAAATCATCCAATCTTTAAAACCACTTATACTTAAAACACCATTAACAGATTAACTACACATTCAATAAATGAACACCATAAACATGCAAGTCCATCCACATGTTTTAAACACAAATTTATCTTGTAGAAACCCAAATAAGGAGAAAACATCGGTGAGGATTAGTACTGTCTAAATGATGTACTCTTTTGAAGTACACCTTGTGAGGAGCTTAACCCTATTAGGAGTTTACAATAACACTTTTAGGTGCCACCCAGTTAAGGGATTTTCCTTAGGTCTGTTAGGACCTTTACCCTATTAAGAGTAGCCTTGTTAGAGGATTTTTAACACTTTTTCAAAGTGTCACCTTATTAGAGGATTTAAAAAATATCTATTAGGATCTAACATGTTAGGGGATTTACCCTTCTATAACTATTAGGGAACAACGTAAACAATAATCTATGAAATAGAACTACCTCTTCTTGATTAGATCCATTGAAGCACACAACATCTTCTCAATATACTTAAATCTTCTCTGGCTTGATCGCAACTCACACTTTTCACTGCACTTGTCTAACACATGATCAAAATATATAATCTTCAACTTCATCCAATATATACTAAATTTTTATGTCCACCACCTTGATCAAAACATAAAATAGAATTTCAAAAATCTCACTCAAATCCAACGTGACACATAAAAAATTAAATACACAATATATTTCCAAGACCGCATTGGCCAATACAACGATTCACATAAAATTTTGTGTCAAGGAGTCAAACACATTTTGACCAAACACAAGCTTCCTCAAGAATTTTTTGCACATGACAACATAAAAAAATGTGATACCACATCATCACCTTCAATATTAATACTAACATAATAGATTCCATCACAACCTCAACATCGATCACCAATCAAGGATTTATTAACTTTCACTCAAGAATACAAACAATGTAACTTGTTAACAACTCTATATTTTCTCATTAATAATCTATCCTTCACATCGACCACTAAAATTAGTTGTGGTTGCAACTGTAGCATTCAGACACTATTTTCCACCATATCTTGTGACCTCCTTGTAAGATATAACAAATATTTGACAATACATTAAAATCATCTATTGGTGCAGGGCACCCATGGCTTGTCTAGTTGATTCAATTTAATTTCATTTGCATTGTAATAAGTATTGGTCCTTGTGATCATATCACTTGTGTCTTGATCCATTTTTGTGGTCAAGGGTCCCTAAGGTGCATCTATAAACCTTAGGAAACCTTAGTCCACTTGGATCCTTTGTCAAATTTTATAGGTGTCAATAGGTGTTCTAGGGATGTGAAGTGTTTAGGTGTTGTATCCAAGGAATAAAAATGATGTTTTTTCATATTGGATCATTTTTTGGTCATAGGAGTACAATGGATGTTATTGTGCGTTGAAAATTATAAAATGCAACAATGTTGCTAAAAAGTTGTCAAAGTTTCTAGTGCAACTTTTCAAAAAGTTGCTTGAGAAGTTAAAAATGTGGTTTCCAATGGTCATAACCATTTATGATCAATTGGATCTATGTTTTTAAGATATTTAAGCATATACAATCCTTTCAGTGGGTTTGAAAGTTGTAGAAGCATATTTGATGCAAGTTTGAATAAAAGGAACTAGATTTCTGGAGAAATTTCAATGTGTGCATATGTGTATGGATTAAGAGAGTTAATTTAAGGCCTTTATTTGATATCCCTTTGAGTCTAGTTTTCAAAACATTTTATTTCAATTTAATTGGATTTATAGATCAAAAGTTACATATTATTTGGTGAAAGTGCTTCTGTAGGGCATCAATCCTAGGCCTATTACACAAATGGAGCCCTAAATTCTAATTTATATAGTGAAATCCATGGCCTCTTTGGAAATGAAATTTATGGATGTATTATTAATTATTCCTAAGGCTCTACTTGAGATCTCATGCTCTGGTCCTTTTAGCATCATGCCCTAGGCTAAATATCTCAATGTATTTAGCGAGTATGATAGGAACAGTCATGAGCAGATGAAGTATTTTATTGAATGGATCAATTGAAGGGTTGATTTAAGTCATTTTGAGTTATTCAAATGTTTCCAAACCCCTAAATCCATTCTATGTACCCATCATAGACAACTTTATTAGTAAACTAAGCCTAATTTGGACAATTAGGTATGTGTGCTTTGTGAGGGTCTAGTGGTGTTGGAGTAGAGTGAGTCTTTAGGTCTTTGGGAATTTAGATAACTCCATAATGGGTGTATGAAAACAACCTCCTTTTTTTATGATCCCTTCATAGTCAAATTTTAAGCAAGAAAAACCCCTTGGATAGGGCTACAAGGAATTGGAGGACGGTGTGAGTTTGGGTGTTTGTGGGTGTGTATGAACCAATCTATTGGATGATTCTTTGTCCATAGGACCCTAGTAGGGTGTACCAGGAACTGGATTGATTGGATGAAGCCACTGGTGAAGAGTTTCACACTTTAATTAGAGTTTAGGGAAAGTTCCAGTAAGTGTCGAGTTGTAGTTATTTCTGAGCATTCTTGTATGTGTCGAGCTATCTAGTGTTGGACAAGTGTTCCTGTATGTGCCGAGTGAACCAAAGGTTTTTTGATACTCTATTCTTCTCCTTGTGCACTCTAAATTAGGTATTACTATAATTTTTTTTGGGAATACATTTTAACCATGGAAGAACAGGGTGAAGAGTAACTCCCTGGAAGGATGACCAATGTAGAATTGGAAAAGTTGGTGAGAGAACAAGAAGCTAGAAGCAAAAGGATTGAAGCAGAATTGGAGAGGATGAAAATTAAATAAGGAAGGAATGTTTCTAAGGAGTCATAAGAAGAGTAATCAAAGGATCCTATTCATAATGGAGGAGAGATACATGTGGATCAGAGACCCCTCCTAGAAGCCATTGAAAGAGTGGGGAGGAAAGACAAAAGTGGATCTACCAACATTTTGTTGTAAGATGAATCCAGAAGAATGCATGGAATGGATAGAGGCATTAGAGAATTATTTTGAATGTGAGGAGGTATCTACACACTAGAAGGTGAATTTTTCTAATTAAAAGATGAAGGGTCCAACTCTTAGTTGGTGGAACATCATACAAAGTGAGAGGCTGTAAGAAGAAAGAAATCCTATCTCCACTTGGAATAAGATGGTGAGTGAGATCAAGAAAAAATTTCTCCCTGATGACTATGATGTATTCCTACACAAGAAACTTCAGAATTTAAGACAAAAAGAGCTTGATGTAAATGTTTATACAAAAGAGTTCCATAGAATGACTCTTAAAGCCAAAATACCATAGGGTGAGAAATAAAATCTAGCAAAGGACTTAAATGGTCTTAAGTACAGCATCCAAGATTGTCTTAGGTTTCTCAACCCTGAGACTATCCACAAGTGCTATCACATGACACTAAGAGTTGAGGAGAAATAAAGTAGAAAAGGTGAATAAAATAGTAGAGGTAGAGGGAACAATTTCATAGCTAGAGGCAGATTCAATGGTGGGGGATCATCTTTAAGAATCCAAGGTGAATCTAGAAATCATGGATTAAAGGGAGAAAAGTAATAGCTCGGTTCTTTGAAAGGTGCCAAGATGGATGTTTCTAAGGTTGACTCTATCCTCAATTGGCCACCTCCTCCTCCTACTTCAAAGGTAAAAAGTATTCATGGTTTATGTAGTTTCTATAGGAAATTTGTCATAAATTTTAGTGGTACATTTACTCTTATCATCAATAATATTAAAGATAAAAGAAAATGCACATTTATATGGACTAAGGAGGCTAATTAGTCTTTTGATTTTATGAAGAAAAAAATTGCAGAGAAACCCATCTTGGTTCTGCCAGACTTTCATAAAGTCTTGAAAATAGAATGTAATGCAAGTAACAAGGCTATTGGTGGGGAGTTGAGCCAAGAAGGTAGACCAGTTGCCTTCTTCAGTGAGAAATTGAATGAAGCTAAGAAGAAATATTCAATCTATGATCTTGAACTTTATGTAATGGTTTAGTCGGTAAGGAAATGGAGACATTATTTTTTGCCCAAAGTATTCATTGTTTTTACAGACAATCATGCTCTTAGTTTTCTGAATAGACAAGAGAAACTTTACCATAGACATGTGAAATGGATGGAATTTTTGCAATCTTACACCTTTACTATCAAACATAAGAAAGGGATTCTAAATAAGGTTTTTGATGCCCCTAGTAGGATACATTTAACCATTCAATCTATTCAGTTAGAAAGTGTTGGGGTTCATGTGATGAAGGACATTTATGCTATAGATAATGACTTCAAGGAGGCTTATTAGATTTATACTGAGATGACAGAGAGATATCACACTAATTTCTCTGAGTTCCTTGTGTAGGATGTATTACTTTCCAAAGGAATTCTTTTGTGTGTTCCAAAAGAATCCATTAGGGAAAAAATTATCAAGGAGAAGCATTGTGGAAATTTAGTAGGGCACTTTGGAGTGGACAAAACACTAGAACTTGTTAGAATATTCCATCATTGGCCCAAGTTGTAGACATAGGTAAGAGGATTTGAGGAGAGTTTTTTGGTTTGTCAAGAAGCCAAGGGTCACAAATCATATGCAAGATTAAATACTAAATTTCCTATCCCCTCAAAGCCATGTGATTCAATAAGTATGAACTTTGTCTTAGGTCTACCTAAGAACAAATTTGGATTTGAGAGTATCTATGTGGTATCTGATAGATTTTATAAAATGACACACTTTATACCATGTATAAAAACTCATGATGCATGTCACATAGCAGGGTTATTCTTTAAGGTAGTTGTTAGAATTCATGACTTACCCTTGTCAATCATATCTTATAGAGACCCTAAGTTTTGGGACATTTTTGGAGAAAACTATGGAGAAAGTTGGGAACAAATGTGTCTCTATCATCCGCATATCATCCATAGTCTAATGGTCATAAAAAAGTGATAAATAGGTCTCTTGGTAACCTTTAGAGATGTTTATCTCAAGAACATGGAGTCACTTGGTATTCCATTCTTACCCAAGCAAAATTCTCTTACAATGATTGAGTCAATAGGAGTACTTGTTTGACTCCTTTCAAGACTGTGTATGGTGTTCACCCTAGAGGTGTGAGAGAAATCAAATATGTGAAGAATATGGAAAAGATAAGTGCAGTACCAGAGGAATTTGCAGAAGTAATATAGGATATCCATGAACACGTGTAGACAAATTTGCAACATAACACTGAAAAGTATAAAGAACATGCAAACAAAAAGAGGAGGGATGTGCAATTCAAAGTGGGAGATATGGCGATGATTCACTTTTAGAAAGAAAGGCTACCCAAGGAGAAATACACTAGAATCATGATGAAAAATATTGGTCCTTTCAAAATCTTGAAGAAGTTTGGCAACAACGCTTACAAGATTGATTTTCCATCTCAAATTGGTTTATCTCCTATTTTCAATATTGTTGGCATATATGCTTATAAAGTTCCTCTTAGTGATGGTTATATTTTAGGTGACTTAGATCCTCCCAGGACAAAGCATTGAATGATGTACCCACATCAATCCCTCCTGATATTGAAAGCATTAAAGAAAAAAGAGTGAGAAAGAAAACTAGGAGAACCACTTACTATGAGTACTTGGTAAAGTGGAAACATCAACCTATGGAGGATGCTACTTGGATGAACCCTAAAGATATTAAAAAAAATGCTTTCAACTTGAATACTTTCCAAATCAAGAGACCTGAGTTCATTTTGTCTTGAGGAGTATGGTGGAGGGCACACAAAGCTTATCCAGTTGATCCAAGTTGATTTCTTTTCCATTGTAATAATTATTGCTCCTTGTGATCATCCCACTTGTGTTTTGATCCATTTGTGTATTCAAGGGTCCCTAAGGTGCATCTATAAACCCTAGGATACCTTAGTCCACTTGGATCCTTTGTTGAATTTGATAGGTGTCAATAGGTGTTTTAGGGATGTGAAGTTTTTAGGTGTTCTATCCAAGGAATTTTGATGATTTTGGTAATATTGGATTATTTTGTGGTCATAGGAATTCAATGGATGTCATTGTGGGTTCAAAAAGTGTAAAATGCAAAAATGTTGCAACGTTGATAAAAAGTTGTCAAAGTTGCTCGAGAAACCTTTCAAAAGTTTCTCGAGAAGTTCAAAAGGAGGTTTCCAATGGTCATCACCATTTCTGATCAGTTAGAACTATGTTTTGAAGATATTTAAGTATACCAAAGCCTCTTTAATGGGGTTGAAAGTTGTAGAAGCAGATTTGATGCATGTTTCGATAAAAGGAACCAAATTTCTTGAGAAATTTTTGTGTTTACAGATGTGTACGGATAGGGAGAGTAAATTTAAATTCCATTATTTGATATCCCTATGAGTTTAGTTTTCAAATATTTTATTTGAGTTCAATCGGAGTTGTAGATCAAAAGTTACATATAATTTGGTGAAATTGGTTCTATAGGTCATAAATCCTAGGCCTATCACACAAATGGAGCCCTAACTTATCATTTCTCTAGTGAAAATCCATGAAATCTTTGTAAATACAAGTTATGGATGTATTATTAATAATTCCTAAGACTCTTCTTGAGATCTGGTGTTCTGGTCCTTTTAGCATCAAACCCTAGGCTAAATATCTCAATGTATTTAGCTAGTTTGATAGGAATAGTAATGAGAAGATGAAGTTTTCAATTGAAGGGATAAATTAAAGGGTTGATTTAGGTCATTTGGAGTTAGTAGAAGGTTTCCAACCCCCTCATTCTATTTTGTGTACCCATCATAGACCACTTTATTTGTAAATCAAGCCTAATTTGGCCAATTAAGTCTGTGTACTTTGTGAGGGTTTAGTGGTTTTGGAGTACAATGGATCTCTGGGTCCTTGGGGGTTGAGATAAATCCATAATGGGTGTTTGAAAAAACCTTCCTTTTGTTCTTTTCTCTTCATAGTCAAAAGTTATGCAAGAAAACCCCTTAGATAGGGCTATAAGGAATTGGAGGATATCTTGAGTTTGGGTGTTTTTGGGTGTGTATGAACCAATTTTTTAGATGATTCCCTATCCATAGGACCCTAGTAGGATGTACCAAACATTGGATTGATTAGGTGAAGCCATTGGTGAAGAGTTTCACAGTTTGGTTGGAGTTTAGGGAAAGTGCCAGAAGTGTCAAGTTGTAGTTATTGTCGAGCATTCATGTATGTGTTGAGTTTCCTAGTGTTGGACGAGTGTTCATGTATGTGTCGAGTGAACCATAAGTTTTGTGATACTCAGTTCTTATGATTGTGCACTCTACATCATCTATTGCTTATTATTAACTATTCTAGCACATTCACTATTATGCTTCAACCGATCATAACATCCTCATAAGATCACTTCAGCAACATTGGTCATGCATTATGTCATGCCCAAAATTGCAAGATAAAATGCAACAATATTTTTTTTTGAAAAGGGACTAAACTCTCCTAACAATATGGGTTTATCACTAAGTCAAGATTTAGACCTAAGTTAATCTAGTTTCATCCTAACATTATATTTACACTGATCAATACACTGGCCACATGTTTTGACCATGTAAGCATAACATTAGTGAACTGAGTTCAAATCATACTTACAATAATTACTATAACTCACCTTATAGCTTACTATCCCGAGAAGAACCTACGAAGAAAAGAACTTAATCAAATTAATCTAATGATATCTCCTTATAAATTACACTAATATAACCTTATCTCTTTTCACTAATCTTATTATCCACTGTCTTCTATATGTTTAGACTGATTCAACTATACCTCTATTAAATGATCTCTAATAAAATTCATTAAATTAATATTTTTACTCTTGCTAAAAAATTCATTTCTTAATTTACTACTCTATTTAAAATGATGGTTAAAATAAATCTCATATCTATGTAAGAAATAATAATAAATAGACTCTATTATAGTTTATTTATGGAGTATTCCTTACTTGCAAAAAAAAAAGATTATCCCATTAATCTAAATCATTTATCATAATAATAATATTTATCCTTAATAATTAAATTCTATTAGAATTTACTTAATTAATAATGTGAGATGATAATAATTAAATCTTAATGAATAACTCTAATAAAGTTTACTAACAAAAACTACCCTTAAGTCTAACTCTTAATATAAATATAATGATTTTTAAAAAAATAAAATAACTCTAATAGAGGTTAGTTGACTTTAATATTCTTTACTTTACTAATTACCATATCGTTGATCTAATAAAATTTATTTAATTAATATCCAATACTTAAAAACTAAAAAATAAAATATTAACGACTTTATTATAATTTAATGACTAAGGAAACTTAATCTAAATAACATATTTATATCCTTAAAAAAATTGCCTTGCTAGCCTCTAGATAAAATCTTAAAATTATAAAGATCATTTACCATTAAATTCCCTCCGTGAAATCAAAATTAACATCCCTTTTATTTTTTTAAACAAAACAAAACAACAAAAAAAATAGAACAATCCACTAAGTTTAAAAATGATAATGTAAATAAAAACTAACCTAAAAGGTCACAAATGGGGAATCCCTAACCGTAATTAGACCCAATAAGACAATACAAAAGATGAATATTTTCTTACTCCCTCCCTTTCTTTTCTCCTAGCCCAACCTAACCCTATCCCCCATTTCTTTTTGTTGCAGGTCAAATCTTAGAGACAGCCATGGGAGATGAAGAATGAAGACACACATATATTCACAAATATATGTGTATATGCACACTGTGTATAAACATATTTTTTTTTTATATATGTATTTACTGGGGTCTAGAGGCGGTGGCTGGTAAAAAAATATAGAGGGGGCAAATAGGGTTGAAGACTGCGTTATTTTTTTTTTATGCCTTTGGAGGGAACACAACATACCCCCAGTCGCGCGAGGGAAGGAAAGGGAAGGGTAAGGTTTGGTGGGGTAGGTTGGGGCTCGGCTCCCACCCCACCCGTCGTCGCACAGCCACCCGTAGCAGTAACCATGATGGTGGCGACCACCACAGGTGGGTGGGGAGCTACGACTCTCCAACCCCCGACCTTGACAGTCGGTACCCGCAGGGAGCGGGTTGTGCTATGCCCAACCCCTCCAAAAATTTTTTTATCTTTTTTTTAATATATATATA
>MU224365.1:853373-873407 GCA_018584345.1 Thuja plicata
ATATATATATAGTGTATAACCATATATATTTGTTTATATATGTATTTACTAGGGTCTAGAGGCAGCAACTAGTAAAAAAATACAGAGGGGAAAATAGGGTTGAAGACTGCATTTTTTTTCTTTTTATGCCTTAGGAGGGCACACAACATACCCCCGACCGCACGAAGGAAGGAAAGGGAAGGGTAAGGTTTGGCGGGGAAGGGTGGGACTCAGCTCCCACCCCACCCATGGTGGCACTACTACCCACGATAGTAGTAGTGGTGGCAGCGACCACCACGGGTGGGTGGGGAGTAGCGGGTCGCCGACCCCCGACCTTGACACTCGGTACCTGTGGGGAGCGGAACCCCTCCCAATTTTTTTAAAATTTTGTTTTTAATATATATATTTTTTTGTAGTTATTTTTTTTAATATATATTAAATTATTTGTTATAAAAAAAATAGCTTTCTTGGGGGTTATTGTTATACTGTAACAATTAAGATATGTTTATTTATTTTTAATTCCTTTTTAAAAAAATATATATTTGTTGTTATACACACAGTAGCAAAACATTCTAAGATTCAGATTTAGTTTATTTTATTCTATTCTCTTATTTCATTTGCAAATGATATATATATATATAAGTTTGCAAGGAAGAAAAGTCATGAATTTGTGGGAGAGAGATTTTAGCGAAACCATTAAATTTGCTTGTTTCTAAGTATGTGTCTTTACAAAATGCTCAATGTACTTTTAATATAAGTAGTAAATAGGATTATTTCTAAATTTCCAGAATGTTCAAGAGGTAAATCTCAAATATGTTATGTAGCTTCTACATACAAGAAATAAATTTAAGATAAGATTTAGTTTTCTAGAAAATAGATGGAATTAAATGTTACATCCAGGTAGCATACAGAAAATTCAATAACATTTAACATTTTCATTTATCCAGGCTAATTAGGAAAAGAAGACTAAATTTCTAATCTGTTTCAAACAAGAAAGGAAGATAAGATCAAATCCATTTTTATGCATATAAGTGTTGAGCATATCTGAAGCATACCACAGGTAGATAGCATAGAAATTTCTGTAAGCATGTTCATGAGGGAAATTAAAACATGCAAGCTACAATCATATAAATAAACAAAATTCGTAGAATAGGTACATCTTATTTGAAGTATTAACCTCTAATTTTTTGTACTCCATAGTGGCCAAAATTATTTGCAGATTAAATTTCAGAATTACAAAATACAGGAATTTATTTCTTTCTAAATCATTTTTACAAATGAATACCATTTTAAAACAATATTGTTCTTCTACATAAATCTCCTAGGTAGAACCCAAAACAAAATTTCAATTACATGCAACACCATTTTTAATCAACCAAATTTCTCCCTCAAGCAACTTATTAAGACCTTAGTACAAAGTTATAACAATTCTTAGATTTCTAAAAAAAAATAATAACATCAGCCCTATGGCTTGGAACAAATAAATTCACAATTTCCATCTTAAAATCAAACTAACTTCTTTCATTTCCATCTTTGAACCCAATCCACCAATAGAGAAAAAACAACTACAAATCCGCAAGAAACTAAAACAACAGATTTGGAATATCCCATGGGAGCTCACCTGTCAGCCTAGGCCTCTATGAGGCCACCCCCGAGCTAGGGGAAATAAGAAGGGTAGGTGACACTCAAGCAAACAACACACAAATAGGTCAATAAATAACACAACTCTCATCCAAGTTTTATACACAATTGGGTGTAAAATAGACTCAATTTAGGGGTTGAGGTGGAAATACACATGAAGGAGAATGCAAAGAGAAAATACCTTATTTATACACAAGTATAAATATACCTCCCAAAGGCTTTAAATTTTATTCTAAGAGTATCAACATTCAATCCGATATCCCTTATCACCCCCATAAGAATTTCACAAGATATCATTGGCAAACATGGAGCCCATAACATCCATGACATCCCTCTTCTTCCAAAGAAGAGACTCTCAACTAAACATGGTATCCCAACTATGCCCTATACCCACAATTGACTATCTCCTCCCTCCCAATGGAAAGATATGTCAATCCACTCCCATACACAACAACAAATAGAAAACAAAGAACAAAGAAGAAATCTCTTTCACCAAATCATAATAGCTCAACAATAATGGTACAAACAAGCAAGAAGATTACTAAACAAACATGTATGTAATAGAACCACACATGTATAAAGGAGTACCAAACTTAAACCTAGATATGGATGATGTTTAGATGATCCTTTGAGATGCTATCTCTTCTTCCCTTGAGTTCTCTTCAACTAGTCAAAAAACTTCAAGCAAAATCTACAAGTCTCCAAACATGGAGAGTGGGAAATCAACCCAAACTCTCCTCTCCCTTTCCCCTAAAAGGCTCTCTCTCCCACTCCACCTCTTTCCCTTCCAGAAAACTAGAGGCATGTGTCATTTCTTCTAACATATGTCAACTTTATGCAAGAAGGAAACTTCACTTTCTTGGAGAAGGTGAGGGCCCTTTTCCCCTTCTCTCCATTTTCGCCACTATCCTAGAAGGGCAATTAAGAAGGCCTAGAAAAGAGTTTTTGGCACTCAAAACAACATAAAACAACCCCTAACCCATAATAATACATTAAAACTATAAAATTTTAACTCAAACTACCTCAACGAACTAAATTTAACCCTTCAAAAACCCCTTTTAAGTTTACATTCGAAATTCAAGGATTGTACTCATGACTTGGGTAATCAACACAAACTTACCTCACATAGAAACACTTCAACTAACCTAGGGTAAACTTCAACTTAAAAATCCACATAGGCATGCCATGTCACAACACATGTGTCAATTGACACTACATAAGCACCACACATTTACAACATGGCTTGCCTTAAAAATAAATTAATTTACAATCATGCAATATCACATTTACAACAAATTTAACATTTACAATTAGGTTATCACCATTTTAGGGATAACCTTGGATTTGCATGGATATACACAAATTATCCCAATCATGTTTTCTCAATAGAAACTATGGTTATTCCTCCTGCACACTCGAACAAGGCATCAATAGTCCAAGACCGAAAAAACACATATTCATGTTATTTCACATTAAAATATATTCCTTTAACAAAAATTTATACATCATGATTCAGAATTAGATCAAACATGGATATTTAACTGATAATTATCATTACCATGAAAATTTCTTATTTAGCCTACCAATATGAAGCATTTGCAGAAATTAAACCACATTTCACATTTTCATGCCGTATGATCATATTGCGATATCGAAAAAAGTAGAAATAGTTAAATCGTGTCAATATGGACTGAGAATCATATATGTAAATACATCTAAGCATCATGAAAATATATTCATCATATGATATCTATAATATAGAAGGTTCAAAATGAAATGTATCAAAACAAGCGTATCATCCAGACAAATATGATATAACAGTAGCAACTCTAAAATGGATGATTGGGGTAGGACCTCACTCATTAGAATTATAGAGACACCCCTAAGTATCCCATAAAGATAGAAACCAATGAAACTCATTGTAACACATTATTCATTACAACTATTCTTGATAACATACTAAAAACACAAAGTCAATATTTGACTTCAATGACAACATAATATGTGTTCATCTTGTAATCAAATCTACATCATGACATCTCTAAAAACCACTTACTATCACTAGATAAGATATGCCAATAATACCAATTTTCATTCCTAAGATTAGATTACTAAGAATGGTTGGGATGAATCAGTAATGTACAAAATAATCTAATATTTATAACCTCTTATACTTAAACCACCATTCACAAGATTAACCATACATTCAATAAATGAAAACCATAAACAGGCAATTCCATCCACACATTTGACAAAAAAATTTATCTTTTGGAAACCATAATAGGGAAAAAGACATGGTGGGGATTAGTACCCACTAAATGATGTACTCTTCTGAAGTACGACCTATGAGGAGATTAACCTTGTTAGGAGTTTACAACAACACTATTAGGTGCTTCCAGGTTAAGAGATTTTCCTTAGGCATGTTAGAACCTTTACCCTATTAAGAGAAGCCTTGATAGAGGACTTTAAACTCTTGTCAGAGTTTCACCTTGTTAGAGTATTTAAAAAAAGGATATATTAGCATTTACCCTGTTAAGGGATTTACCCTACTGCAACTATTAGGGAGAAATAGAAACAATGATCTGTAAAATAGAACTAACTCGGCTTGATGAGATCCACTAAAGCTCACAATATTTCCTCAATATTCATAAATATTCTCTGGGTTTATCACAACTCTCACTTTGCATTGCACTTGTCCAATACACAATACAAACATATTATCATCAACTTCATTCAATATATACTTAAATTTTAAGTCCACTGCCATGATCAAACCCTAAAACAAAATTTCAAACATCCCGCTCAAATCCAAAATGCCATATAGAAAAATCAAATACACAAAATGTATTTACAATATTGCATTGGCCAATACAACAATTTACATAAAATCTTGTCAAGGAGTCAAACATGTTTTGAATAAACACAAGCCTCCTCAAGAATCTTCTCCACACGCTAGCATCAAACAATGTGATGCTAGATCATCACCTTCAATAATGATAATACATCACCATATTAAGACTCACTTAACCAATTCCACCACAACGTCGCCATAGATTACTGATCCAAGATTTATCAACTATCTCTCAAGAACAAAAAAAGTCTATCATGTTAAGAACTTAGTCTCTGCTCACTGATCATCTATCCTTCACATTGATCATTCAAATTAGTTGTGGTTACAACTTTAGCATTTGAATACTATTTACCACCATATCCTTTTATCATATCACAAGATATAACAACTATTTGACAATACATTCAAACCATCTATCACTTGTTATTAATTGTTTGAGTAGCTACACTGTTATACTTCAATCGATCATAAATTCCTCATAAGATCACTTTAATAATACCGGTCATGCATTAGACTTCTAGAGAAAAACCTATGTCTCCCATAAAGATAGAAACAACTAAAACTCACTTTAACTCATCATTCATCACAACTATTCTTGGCAACATACTAAAAATACAAAGTCAATACACTAGTAGAATTTGGGCAATAAATGACCAGGTGACTAAAAATTTTAGTCACGTGACTAAAATTGATCATATTTTACCAATTTTTTGCAATTCAAAAATATAAATGACTAAATAAATGACCAATTTGGTCATCGAGTAAAATCACAACTAAAATGACTAAATAAATGACCAATTTGGTCATCAGGTAAAATGGCTAAATAAATGACCATTTTGGTCATCAGGTAAAATGACCAAATAAATGACTAAATAATTAGTCACCCTAATAATAAAATTGACTAAATGAATGATTAATACTCCTTCACACATTAACATTTGATAATATCATAGACTTATATTCTTAGAAGTTGCATTCCACCAATAATGTGTGTTCACCAATAGACTGATTGTGTGAACATTATTCTATATGCTCTAATATTATGTTCGCCAATAGACTTATTCTTTCATTTCACATTAACTATTCTATGTGCTCTATAATTTTTAGATGTTTCATTTTTTTTTTGTATCCTTAGGTGAACTTTAGTAGTTATGTCATTTTTCAAATATTGTTGATACATATGTTTAATTTTCAGGCAAGGTTGAGCCAGCCAAAAGATTATTCATAGGAAGAATTTGCCAAGCGTGGATATTCATGTGTTATCGCTAAAATTTTGAATTTAATTATCTGTTATATTCAGATACATTTATCAAATGCGCTCAATATTCTTTTCTCTTCTCAAACCTCTTTTTTGTATGCACTGAATCCCAACAAATAGGATGCCTTACTCTTCTTCAACCTACACCGAGATGCTACAATTGATGACACCATCCTGCATGGTTGTTTTTACAAATGATATGAAAAGCATGTAAATCTTCAAACATTTGTACAATTATAAATTTTAACATTACATCGAATTGCATTTGCTTTGAAATTTTTGTGAGATAATCATTGTATATGTGCACATGCCCAAAATATAAAAGATTTCCAGTATAAGTAGTGTAGGTACATGTTATGATAGATTGGAGAGTCAAACACATTAATTCCAAGATCTTAAACATATTGTTCATCAAGTATACAAAGCACCATTTAGGTGGTATTTTATTAAATCGCCATTTTTTTGTGACTAGTTGTCTTCCATTCCTTTTGTTTATAGAATAGATGTTTAAATGCTACATCACACTATTAAATAAAATAGCAATTTAAGACATTTTTAAAAGATGAAATTAACATTTCTTCTTTAAGAATTAAATTATTATTTTAATAATTTTAAATTAAAAACTAAAACTATTTTTATTGTCTGGGGTGACACTACCTTAGTGACATCTTTTTCACTTCATAGGTTTGTGGAAAAACAAATTATAATAAATAAAACTTATTATGATTTATGGATAGAAAATTAAATATAATGTTAATTGATTTTATAATTTAATTAACACACAAAATTAATTATAATAGTTAATTTTTATGGGCCTTAGGAAGGCTTCACATCATATCTAGATTATTGGAACTTATTAGTTGATCAAAACACACACACACACACACACTCTCTCTCTCTCTCTCTCTCTCTCTCTCTCTCTCTCTCTCTCTCTCTCTCTCATTTTCATATTCCCCTCTCTATGATGCGTGGATTTTACTAGCAACATAACATAGAAAACTAAAATTTGAATTTTGTAATGAAGAGGGATCATTTCTTCAAAATAATAAGTTGAACCTACTTTCATGGCCATGGCTTTCCTAAGAATTTATTTGATATAAGTGATTTGTAAACTTGTTACATAGTAATTATTTCAACACACACACACACACACACACACACACACACACACACACACACATCTAGACATCAATCAAATAATTTAGTATGCTCAAAACTATCAAGTTATGAAAAAGAAAACCAACATTTATTCTAATTAATCTTCCATGCCTCCTACCCATTACACACCAAGGTGTAATTGCTAATAATTATTATAAATAAAAATGGATATTATCATTATTATATTTAATTAAAATGAAAGGCAAAAACATGCATGCTTTTTCATTTACGTGGTAAGAGGTAGAGGAAGGTGGGAGGAAGAAGAAAAATAAAAATTTTAGAAGAAAAGAAAGACATTTCATAACTAAATTTGATGGACTGCATTGAGATCCTTCATTTGGGTAATTTCTAGGTGTTGCAAGTACAAGGAAGCCCTTAAAAAGTCTGGCTTGATCTCTCAGGAGGACTTCCATCAACATCACTTACAAAGGGCTTTTAGTAGTTTTCCCTTCTACAATCTTTGCAAGAAGAGTACTCAGAAAACAATGAGTAAGTTACTAGGGTTATGCGTATTTGTCATGGGTCTCAAGTAATATCATGAACTTGTCTCCCACTCATAATAAGTTCCCTTACACCACAAATAGGTTTCGTTAAATAATTTTGAGATGGTTGTTTGATTTTGCAGTAGTAATATTAGGCTTGAAAATTTTCACATCGCATCAAGCCTAAAAAAATCATGAATTGCATTTAATATAAAAAATATTTATTGTGTTTATATGATCGGAAATGAATGTTGTTTTATACTTTGCTTGAATCTCTAGTAATGTCTTTTTAATGGTTGAAATCATCCAACCTTGTGGGAAAGAGGGTATACCAAGACCCCCACACCGAATTGGCAAGTTTTTTTCTTGTTTTGAGAGTGATGTTTGTTAAGCACTCTTTATGGTATTTGATCTTCGATGCTTGAAATATTGCCAAACAATTTACTATTGTTTAGTAAACTATCTGCTCATCCTTGATATATAAATAAGTACTAGATGCTTGAAATATTGCCAAAAAATTAACTATTGTTTAGAGTACAAATAACATGTTCTTTAGGAGATTTGAACTCAAATTTTAACAACATTTCTTTAGAAATGATAAAATGATCCTATTTGCAATTGATGAAGATTTTTAAAACTTTATCATGTTTCGGCAAAGGTTTTGAATTGGGCTAGTCATCGTTGATTGCATAATTTTGATGTTTTATTTTGAAATTTCCCAATTTTATGTAACACATAGCTTGAATTTTTGGTTTCCTTGGAACCACAAGCTTGAGTATTCAGTCAAACAACCTTTTTTATTAAAAATCTATTTTCATCTCTTAATAGTGAAATTTGACAAGAATTTGCATCCATAATGCTTCAATGGGTTTAAATACCCTGTTTCTTAGCCCACAGAGAATCTGACAAAAGTTTATGAATCTTCATTTTTTAGACTTGCCAATTTGCAATTTCTTATATATAGTTGAAATCTATTTCATAAAGCTGCAAAGCTGAACTCCTCGGGGTGTGAATGTTTCAAACATCTAATCTCCAAGACCACCACTACTTCTTGTGCCTTTTCTCTTTTGCATGCAAATCTACTAACAATTTTCAACAATGTAATGTCATGTTTTTGAATTTTTCTAAGTCCTTTTCTTAAACTGTCTTGGTGCATATTGAATAATTTGCACAGATATAAAACAAAGAAGTAAAATGGAGCAACTTGAGAATTAATGAATTTTTTAATGAATGAATGTTTGGAAAATATCCAACTTCATTATGCTTTGACGTCTATCCATACCTTTTCCAAAGCTCCCATTTTATCATAGGTGAGGAGGATGCTGGCAAAGGTTGTTGAATTTGGATTTACATATGCTAATTGTTGAAACAAACTTTTTTGGGGTCTTTTAGTTTTTGAAATTTCCATGTTGCTCCTTATTGTGTTCTTTTCAGTATCCCAATTTGTTGAATATGGCACATGTCTTCTCCATTATGCTTCACTCAACCTTGCCACCATTAGCCATGCAGCCAATCTCTCTCTCTCTCTCTCTCTCTCTCTCTCTCTCTCTCTCTCTCTCTCTCTCTCTCTCTCTCTCTCTCTCTCTCTCTCTCATACTACTTCATATGGCTCTCTCATGTTGTCTATAGCGTATAGAGTCTACCAACATTTTCATGTTTTTCTCTTCGTCATGGTGCTAACTATCTTCCTTCCATCTTCTCTTAATAGATATGGGCCATCTCTTGGATTTTTCATTTTCATTTTTTTCTTTTCTTCATGTTGCTGACATGCTTCAAGTTGTTCCTTGATAAATATCCACTGCAGAAAATGAAGTTCAATTTGGAAGGACATGATTTCTTAGCATTTATTGGGGTATGATCTTATTCCTCTCTCAATTGTAGGTATCAATAAATTTCCAAATCTTATTAGCCCTTCTGTGGCAATCAGGATTGAACATTCTGAAGATTATTGTAGGAATAATTTTAGATTATGCCCTTTCTTTCTTAGTTAATATAACCTAGTCAACAAATGTGTTTCTTGCATATGCCTATGAAGGCATAAATAGTTCAATATCCTGTGAAAAAAAGTTTGGGTTTTTTTTTAATTGATAAAAGGATTGAAATTCAATGATAAATAAGACTTAAGTTTCTTTTCCAATAAACCCAAAACATTAATCTACCCAAAAGTTGTTTTTTATAAATATGTCAATAGGCAGGCATGCATCTAATAAAAAAACCCTCTATCTAGCATATTGTAATAAAACTAGCTGTAAAAATAAAACTCATAAATATTATAACTTACTGACCTAAAAAAATATCTCAAGCAAATAAATATTCTACAACTAGACGTCTTTCATCATTCCAAAGATGCACTTCATCAATAATCAAAAGTGTAACAAGAACGGATAGTGAAACATCACTGCTCTTACGTCTGAATACAATCATTTGCCAAAAAATAGACATAATATACATGATTTTGGGGAAATCAAATCATCCAAAATTGGACTTAGTCACATGTAACAAAAATTCAATATAAGATTTGCATCTTGTAATATTCATCCAGATTCCTAGCATACATAAGCATAAAAATTGCTCCATACTTTAGATAATAGAAAGCTATGTATCTAAAACTGAATCCCCTCCATTATTAACTGCATTTGAGTTTAATTAAATAAAAACAAAAATCTAACACCACTAGTTGTAGATGTGGAAATATTAGCAAAATATGAAATGAAGAAAAAACAAAAACCCTAAGAAAATCTTGTTTCTCCTGTGCTAGTTGGGGGTCCAAGAAAGACAATATTTTCATTAGTCCAAGAGAAAGCATGAGTCTCCACTACTATAAGCGAAGACTAAAAATATGAAGTCACCAAATACAAATATCCTTCTATGCAGAAATATTCCTTCTCCGAATCTCCCAAGTTCTTGTCAAAAATAATGAGGTCAATCTCTGAAAAATTGTGCAAAAAAAGAAGAATGATTTATAGAAGACACCCTTAATAAGGGAAAGCATGAAAAAATTTCAATATCCTTTATACTTGATGCATATCAGTACCATGTTTCAAAGATACTATTTTGGCACAGGTTGAAGAATGATTTATAAAACAAAGCATTATGCCAAGATGGAAACTTAGAAAGAAGGTATGGAGTTCCATCATAACATAAAAGGAGCAAAAAATGATAGATATAAACAACCAAGATTTGAACTAGGTTCCAATTTGCATACATTGGATCCCCGACCCTCAGCAATTCAAGCCAACTACCATTTGAACACAGATAAATGGCAACATGAAACCTCTTGTTCTTTATTGCCCTTGGTTAAAAATATACAAGCCTATAAAGTTTCCAAGGCAAAACTACATAAATGGTGTACAAAAAAAAGAGTAGTAAGTTTGCAAGATGGAAGAAAAGTTTTCTTTACCAATTCCATGGACCAGTCAATAAGCATATCATGCACCTGATGGAAATGATTTAATTAAAACAAAACAATGTGATATGCACTCAAAGAAAGAAGGTTGGTGATATTATGGTGAAAATTTATAATCACATTTTGGGACTTAAGGGAGTACATTGGAAGAAAATCCAAGCTGCAAAGTAGTGATAGATTTGCATGACTAGTGAAGCACATAGAAAAAATGAAATTATTATCATTGATCTCCTGAATCAGCTAGAGATGAAGATTAGTAATGTACTCAAATCCTAAATTTTTCTCCACAGAATATATATATGAGAAAATACTAGCTGAATTCAATAAAGCCCTACAACAAGCACATGCCTCGATACATGCCCACCAAGAAACCCTCAAAATAAACTTGTGGCTCATTACAAACATTCATTACAAATTTTCTAAAATAGAGTTTCTTCATTGGGAATACTACAATAATTTGATGTGGGTTCCCAACAATAATTGTTGTGAGAAGAAGTGTATGTCCCTATTTATAACCTTAATGTTTGATAGATATGTTTGTCCCTATCCAAACTTTTTTTAAGACCATGAGTAGATGTGTTTGTCCCTATCCTAGGATGAAAGTACAATAAGTGTGGTGAGGCTAGTTCAAACACTACTTATCATGAGTACATGTCTATGTCCCTACTCATACCTAATGATGAGCTATTGAATGTGGGTTGGTCCACTATGCCCCTTTGGAGAATGATTCAATATGGTGGGTGTTAGGATTATTGTATAATAGGAAGCATATGGTAATTATAGTCAGTGTCATTTTGGTTGGTGTTGATAGTTTTTTGAAAGAAAAGGTTGAACACCATAGAAGGAGGTGTTGGCTTATACTAAAGGAGGAACCATGCCATGTGATGAGAACTCACACATTTTTAGTTGCAAGAAAACATTTGACTTCCATTTGAGCAATTAAATATTTCTATAAAAATAAGTAACTACTCCAAACCATTCACTAAAGAAGAATATTTATTAAACTTAGAAAGGTCATGTTATAGATTTGAATTACATCTTAAGTAGCATTCCTAGACATATGTTGTTATTTATGATAGATATTAAATCTCATTTATCTTATGGTGGTATTTTTGGTCACCAAGTGAAATGAATGTTAATAGAACTTCTATGCGAGTTAGAGATGAAACTGTCTGATGAGGTCATTGAGAGAATTCTTGACAAGGTAAACTAAGAAGATTTTTCCAAAATTGGAACAAGCTTTAAATTTGATTTCCCCTAAGTTAATTCAGACGTTATAGTTTATCGTCATGTCTGATGAGGTCATTGAGACAATTCTTGAGAAGGTAAACTAAGAAGATTTTTCCAAACACCCAAATAGGCTTTAAATTTGATTTCCCCTAATTTTATTTAGACATTATAATTTATCCTCATTGTAGACACTTGAAGAATCTCACATGGATAGAGATGATAAAATTAGCAGAAATGAATGGAAATTTTTTATGTCTCATAATCCTTCATTGATGAAGATAATGACACTTCTCTTTTTAAGGTACTCTATCATTCTAATTGCCTCTCAGAAATGCATGCCAAGTTAAAGAGAAAATGAACAAAAGTGTCATAATATATATAGAGCTAGAAAATAATAATAATAATAATAAGTATACACACACATGACACATGTGTGTGTGTGTGTGTGTGTGTGTGTGTAAATAACATTAGACTGCCAAAATCTGTGATTTAATTAAAGACCTAAAGAATAGAGAAGTAGATGGATCTCTTTGATTGAAGGCTTCCTATATACAATACTATGTGACATTATAACCTTGGTATATATATTTAAATGAAGTGTCTTAAATCTCTACGAGGTGCTAGAAAGTAATAATGAAAATTAATTTAAAGATGTATCTTATTTGTTAAATAAAAGTCTTAAATGTCCTCAAGATTAGAAATTTCTAAAAATTAATGGACATAAAGCAGTTCTAATATTTGTTAGATAGAATACTGGCTATTGTAAAGAACTGCTAAGGATGGGCTTTTCAGGACTAGACCTTTTTATTCAAATTGAACTTGTCAATATCTGGATGAATTTAATGTGGTTCTGCATGATATAGTAAAGATCATTTCAGTCAAGTCACCCCCAAAGGCTTGTTTTTAATACTATTATTGCAATTATAGTTGGAATTTGTAAGGGCCCCTGTCTAAACACAACTTATAAGAGTCAAAATTAAATTTTTCTTTGTACAATATATTTCTGTGGGCCTTGAAAGGTTGTTAATTGCTGATCAGAAATTATAGAAGATGTTAGGCTATGATAGATCCCTTTTATAGCAGCATAATAAAACATGTTAAAATATGGCAACCAACAAGGTCATGCAATTTGTTCCTACACCTGCAATTTCTCTAAAAATGTAAAAGATTAAATTATAATTATCCAAAAGCCTAGGGGAAACAATGGAGGGTTATGAATATTGAAGTAAAAAGGGGGTATATAAGAATATAAATGAATGGGAAGGAATTGCAATTAAGAAGATGTGTCATTAATGTTTCTTTTATGAAGTATGATTTTAAAGATTAAGCAATATTGAGGATGAACCCCTCCAAGATAAGAAATTCAAGAACAAAAACCTTTAATTTATTTTGACAAGTTAGTTGATGAAAACCCCTTAGATTTGGCAGAAATAATTTAAGACATTTTTAGAAGAGAGACCTGCAAATTGTAACAAGGATTACATCAGAAACTCAAGAATAATTTTTATATTTTCAGAATTATATTATAAACTTCGAATCTGAAACATATATCAAAATTAGAGATAAATTCATATTTATAATTAATAATGCAAGTGTTATTGTGAATGTAGGATATTTATTTAAATTCTAGAATAAATTACAGAATTTCTACCTCAAGGGGATATATTGCTAAGAATTCCTACTACTCTTTATAGGTAGACATCCATTATCCCTCAAAAATCTATATTGCTAAGCAGCCCTACTACTGTTAATAGGAATACATCCACTATCCCTCAAAAAACTATATTGCTAAGAAGCCCTACTACTATTAACAGGAAGACATCCACTATCCCTCAAAAATCTATATATTTGAGCACCCAAATAATTGTTCATACAAACAAATATTTAAGAAAAAAGGATACTCCTTAACACAAAGCATATTTGGTTTGAGAGAGTTCAACTACTGAATTATATTGCTCCTTCAAAGTACTGTATATGTATGCAACTATATATATTGTGAGGGGACAAAAATGGGTTCCTTTTTACTCTTGAATACCTTTTGTTGTTCGAATCTATAAGGGATCCATGTGGTACAGTAACTTGTAATTGAAATAAAATCATCACTTCTTGTGCATGTGTCTCTTCTCTTAAGTGTTTAATTTTGAACTGCATCCGTTGAATCTTTCTCTTCCATATATTATTAAATTAAATGTTTAAGGTGTAGATTCACTCCAAATGTTGAGATATACTTCCACAATGATCAGTCAAACATTAAGGAAATAAAAGTTCTAGGGTTGCATGATTGAAATTATTCAACAACATACAATCTTCCCAAATAATGAACGTTAAAGAGGAATCTCTTGGCTAGAACATTTATAGGAATCAAATCTTGATGTCACTACTCTATGTGTGGAAGATTTGCCCAATTATAACATGGGAATTTAGAAAGGAGCACAATAGATTTTTAAACATCAATTGGCAGGATTAGAAAAGTTACATTTTTTCATCTAAAAAGATAGTTGCATGAACAAAAGATTAGTTGAAAGCCCTCTAGTTCAACAAACTTGGATAGTTATGTAAATGATTTTACAGTTTCAACATGTATGCAAAAATGTGAAAGCCTCGACAAGGTGAGTGAACTGTTTAAGCCTCAAAAGAAATAAGTTGCATGTAATACCACATTTGCAAGCTTTGCACCAATTGAGTTTTTTGAAAAGACCTTAAAATTAGGTAAATCCCAGAATAAATTACAAGTCTTTCTTTTTGCATTAGGATTTGTTTATGTACATGAAAGTGGTGGATTTCCTACTAGGAATATTTTATAATGAAAGAAGAGGTCTTGTGAGTCTAGCCTCTTTGAGCATTACCATCACTTTGCTATGCATTCTTAGTTTCAAATTTTTATCACATTCATCTAAGGAGTTGGAAAGATTCTCACGCTCATTAATAGAATGATATCTATAGTCCATGTAATGTTGCTCTTAAAGGTTATTGAATTCATGGTATTTATATTCACTCCTATACATCTATACTTCTCTGACATAATTTTTTTGCTTTTTGGGTCAATTGTATTTATATTGAAGAGCTGTAATATCTAATAACTTGTGTCATTTAGCATATTTTATGTGAAAGAGTATGCTATGTGAAATTTTAAAAATAATAGTCAGAGATGTATTGCACCTTGTGTTCTTAATTATCAACTGATTATATCGTTTGGACCTCATATGAATTCAGGTGTTGTAATATATGATTATGAACTAAGAATTGGTTGGGGTAAATCTGTGTCACTTCCATCTCAGGCTCTTCCCACTCCACCGCTAGGTAAAATGGATTTTAGAACTAAAGATTTTTTCTTTTGAGATATGTTTGGTTTTAAGTTTCTTTTCAAGAAGTTAGTGTTTGAGATGCATTTAATAAGCTTTCTCTATTTTTACCTAGTATTAATTCACATCTGTTCACTTTGATTTTTTTAAGAGAAAGAGTTTGCAAGAAATTTCTATTGGATTTGTTTGCTGGTTTGCAAGTGACATGTGAATTTTAGGTTAGATGTTTAATAGACATTTGTGGTATATCTTATGCTTAATTTGAATATTTACTATGTTTTATCAAAGCAGGGTGGTATAGTGGCTTGGTCAGGTTCTAGTGCTCCAACTCCTGTTGTCTCAAGATAGGTTGCTGAGGTGGTAAGTACATTCTGTTATATGGCTTGAACCAAATCAAAGCCTTTCAACTTGTGTTAAGTTTTCTTGGGTTAGTGTCATTTGTATGAGATGTTCCAATATATTTTATTGTTCTGGTATAGTATTTGTTTCTGGTAACAAGGGATTGTTGATAAACTTATTTTTTCTTTATATCAGTTGCCAATCCATTAGTGTATTATCTTAGCAAAAATTCATTCTCAGTAATGTCAAATCTTAGGGTAATCAATAAAGGGACAGTGTATGATATTGAAGGAATTATGATATCATCACTTATGGAAGCAGAGACTTACATAACTTATGGCTACATAATCTATACATTGATGATTCCATTTTTAGTCCCAAATAGAGATATTGATGGGAATCATTTCTTGTCTCTCTAGTATTTTTTTAAATTATGCTCTTTGGGGATCTTTTCCTCTCTACCTAGTTGTCTGCATTGGTTTCTTGACCATATGTTTTAGTAAATCATGGCAGTATTGTAATTTTTTATCTTGTTCCTTCTCCTTTATGGGACTCTCTAGGATATTCTCTTTGTAGAATTTTTTTTTTTTATATTTATGTACTCTAAATTTTGGTTGACCTACTTTTGGTTACATATGTACATCAATAAAATTTATTTCTTTGTCTCCATGGTGCTTGAACAACCAACAAAATCTGTGCAAAGAAAAAAATGAAACTTATGTAGAGAATGCTTTTAATAAATGGAATTAAGTTGGAGTCTAAATAGAAATTGTGACACAAGTAAGGAGAGCTACATGTACATAGGATTAAACTATGACAGGAGGAAAAGCTTGATCAAATTAAGAGTTTCATCCCAATCCACTACCCATTGCAAACTATGATTAATTTATCCACACTAAAATAGTGGGGGAGATGAATAATTGGGAATATATATTTGTTCCCCATCAGTTGAAACTTATTCCAATGCATGTATAAATGCCTATTTTTCATGATCATCACTAGTTTTATTCGTTGGAAAGGGACACTAATTTGCCCCAACATTGGAAATGTATTAGCAGCCATACTGTATTCCCAATAGCAATCACCAAAACTAAATTGAAATGTCTACACAAGAGCTATGCTTCATAAATGATAATGTTCAATCTAAATTCATGTAATTGGTTCTTCATCATGATTACTAAAATATATCCCCATTGAACCTCTATTATTTCTAATGCAGACACAATAGCTATTTTTATTACTATGAGAGCACCCAAAGTTTCTACTTCAATGATATTTTTATAAGATGATAATAAAAAAAATTCCCTTTAACAAATAAAATAGATAATGAGTGAAACATTATACATGGTCCCACCTACCCTAGATTACATCTAGCTTTCACCATTGAAATTCATTTTTTATCAATCAATTTTATCCTGTATTCAAGAGGATAATTTCTTCATAAAGATTTTCAGTTATCCCATTAGTGGAAGAGTAGGAAAATATCTTAGTATGTTCTACTAATTTCTAACTGTTACGCATCTTATTTTTATGAAATAGATATAAGAACATTTTCTTGTATCTTGACATGATATTTACAGTATATTATTTCTTTCTACTATTATAAGATGAGTTATTTGTATCTCAAATAGTTGTCTTTGACACATTACTTATGATTTATCCTACTGTTTATGTACAATTTGTTTTTATTTATTTCTCTTATATGATATAATCTGGAGCAAAACTTCATAAATCCTAATCTTGCACCTTCAAACTGTCCCAACAACACACTAGCCTAAATGATCAAGTTAGAATAGCGTCTAATAGAATGGTCCAAAGATGGGCACCTAGGACAGATGCAGTCACTTTATAGTCTTGAATAGTCTTCAAAATATTTGAATCAATAAAAAAATTGGTTCCAATTCACTTTTGTATTGTTTTTGCATGCATTCCTCCCTGTTGCTCGCTAAATACATACTAAATATTTAGCCTAGAGCATCAATTTTGAATTGCTAGATCTACTCCCCTGACTCTGAGCCTTTGGAATCTTATAGTACATTCCCTTAACTTACATTTCACCCAGTGGCATCAAATTACAATGGTGAAAATGTAATTTAGGGCCACATCTTCAATACAGACCCCAATTATTGTGCTTTTCAGACTTGCAGTCACATTTTTCCTTCTAACTCGTCCAAATGGAAACCAAATCAACCCAAATCAAATGAAGAAGAAATTTAATTAATCAAAAAATTTTATGGGATCACTTGATCAGATAATGGGATCTGTACCCAACAGTACAAATCAGTAATTGCTTAGAAAACAATGTTTTTTCACAAAAACTTGCTTCAGAATGTATCCTCTGTCAATTTCTTGATTAAGTCTTTGGTTGAAAATTTGAACACAACTCTTGAAAAAGAGTATTTCCTCTCATTCATGGATGGCATATGAGTGCACTTTATTTCTTAGGGAAGAACATGATGTATGTGGTGTGGAGGGAAAAATTATTGCTCAAGCATTTGATGAAGGTGAATTGTTCTTTTGTTGAAAATTTGAGTCAAAGGTGCTTTCAATGAGTGGTGACCCATAATGGTTTGAATTGGCATATAGCCACCACAAGTTTCTATTTGAATCAGCCTTTCAAATGTTGTAAACTATAATATATTGTGTTATACAAAGTCTGACTTTAAGGTTAAGCATTCAAGTAAGATGATGTTTTTGTTTAAGAATATCAATTTATGAAGTTTTGATATAACTGTGTTTGATTACACTTAGGAGTTATCGAGAGGCAATGAAACTAAAATATTGCTTGCAGTCTTTTTGCATCCACAATTTACACAAGTACAATTAAAAAATAGAAACGTGGGGGCAACTACATACCAAGAAAAAGCAATTGCACTCACACTTGCAAGGATTTGAGAAAGTATTTTCCTCTAAGAGTTCTTTAAAAGCATAGGTTAAAATTGAAATAGAATGATTCACTAGAGATAGCTTGATGGACATAGGTAACAAAAAGGTTGTCTTCTTGCACAAGCCACTGTATTAACATATTAAAAATGAACCTACTAAGAGCTTCTCGTAGAGGATATCTACTAAGAGGGCATGCTCCCCACTTATTACATATATTATGCTAGGTAGTACTCAATTCTTTATTTAACATAAAAAGAAAGATGAGCTTGGTAGAAAAATAATTCATTTACATTGGATACCATAATTATTGTATTTAAATTTTAAGTAAATGGTGATGTTGTATACTTGAAGTTGTATTGAGTGGAAGAAGCTGATGAACATTGTTCTTGTTATTGACTCCTTACTTCTCCTTTGTGAAACTTCAACCTTTATTAGACCATTCGTTCCAAATTTAAATTTCCTAAGAATCAATATTGAGGCATTGGCTCAACGACTATTTCACTTTTGTTCTAGAGTCATTCAAAAATTACATCACAGTTTTCCTTATTTGTCATTATTGTTATTTACATGAAACTTTCCTACACATTGAATGTGCTTTAGGTTTTCCAGTGGCCAACCTTTTTTTTTCTTGAATGTTGTGGTTCAATGGTAGACATTGATGAGATAGGCATCATTTTTCATAGGTTCGACTCACTGACACTAGAGAGAAATCCAATATTTTTGGTACCGATTTCCCAAATCTTTTTACAATATAAAAACTCTTTTATATTTTTCAAGTGTTAGTTCTTTTCTTATATTATATCATTTCATATCATGGGCTCTTCTTTTCCCATTTACACATGAGATTTATGTTTATCATGTAATCTCTTTCCTCACACATCACCTAGTATCATCATAATGAGTTGTTAACCATTAAATTATAGGACTAAATAAAATTGAACAAATTATAATAAATAGTCCCGATACAAAGAAAACATCTTGATCCTTGAAATTTTCCTATAATTATGATTTAAATTATGGAAAAACCAAATACATGAATTGGAATTACCCATCACACAATTGTTCTTTCTCTCTTTTGACAATTTGACAAATTTGCGACACCTAAATTTGAGTTGTTGCTTCAAGTTGGAGACGTTGCTGGAATATTTTAAGAAGTTGACACTTCTTGAGTATCTCAATTTAAGAAAATGCACTGAACTCACCATTAAGGTCCAGTTAGATATTCTGGGAAAAATGTCAAATCTCAGGTATTTGAATCTTTATAGATGCAGTAAATTGGAAGACCCGCACCTCCTATAAGTGGCTTTCTTAACAGAGCTCCATTTAATAAATTCTGGCCTAAAAGAACTACCAACCAATATCTTTCACCTAACCAAGTGATGCAAGTGTATGATTCACATTTACAAACTTCCTTCAATTATTCCAATAAATGCAACTATTTTGCAATCTTAAAACAATTTCTCAAACTAGGGCAGAATTTGAAACCCTCAAACATTTATTAA
>MU224365.1:879797-890618 GCA_018584345.1 Thuja plicata
CTTCCTTGTGATTGGGATTTCCTTATTTCGATTGGGTTGTGATAACCTTAAACCATTCATTTGAACACTTGTGATAGGTGTTCTTGCACATTGACATAGAGAAGACACTTTTGTTGTTCATTCCTTTCGTGAAGAGGATTTGGGGATCCATTGTTTAGGCCCACTCCATCTTCCAATGCATCACCAAGTTAACTAAGGTGAAGATCGAGAGTGAGTTCTTGGCAGCATTTCCACCCTCTATTGGGAATTATTCTCCCTTAAGCACAATAACAATTGGGAAAACTTGACTAACTGGCTAGTGTTTGAAAGTTTGCATTTACAAGTTGCTAGTTCTACTGAGAAACTTCAGAAAATCCTAAACACTTATTTCTGCACAAAAACTTCAACCCTAAATTTTAAGATTTTTCTTATCTATAAATATATTCTTGTTGTTTTTTGTCCTATATTCTAACATAATTTTCAAAAATTTATATCAATACTAATTTAATCCTTACCATTCACTTGATTTTATTCCATGAAATTTTGTATTTATTGTGGCTAAAATGTTTTGGAAACGCTATTTCTCAATGAATGTGAACAATATGATTAAAGATGTTAGTATCTAAGAATTGAGTGCCGAAAGGAATTGATTATGTGTTGTAAATGAGTAGTAGCTGTAGTTTGTAAATCTACAACTCACAAACCTGCATGAAACATTAGTTTAACATACTTTTCAATCAAACTTTGAAAGATCTAACTAGGTTAGAAAATTAGACAATAAAATAAAATCAAAAGTGTCTCATGGATATCTATTTAGGAGGACTAAACCAATGCTCTCAGCTGTAAAGAATCCTAAACTGACAACCCCTAAAACAAGAATTGTACTAATGATGATGAATATATGGATCTAAGATGCAAAGTAAGATGAAATGCCCTATTCTATGCTCAAATTCTATGTGATCATGAATGATTTTTCCATTATAACAAGACTTCTTCAAGAATACTTCTATGCTAAATGCTAAATGCCCAATTCCAAATGCAATTTGAATGTAAATGATGGCTCTAAAAGTGAATTGGTCCTTTTACAGTAACAAAATCATCCTATTTATAGGAGTTTCCAAGGGTAGGGGAGTGAGTTTAATTAACCAAAGTCAAGGTATAGTTGAGGTCAAGGTTGAGTGATTGGTTTCAAATAGGGGGACAAGATGAAAAAAGGAGTGGTGAGGATAGCAAAGCCTAAATGAGTGGCTAGGATAGCAAAGCCTTGGAGTGATCCATGTCCTCTTCATCCCTTCTTGTCATTGGCTCTTTGATTCTTTGTCCCCTTTTGTTGAAAGTAATTAGGATTTAATTAAATGAAAAAATTAATTAAATTATCCATGTAAGGGGTTTTAATGGGTTGCATTTATTAATTCAAACTATATAACTAATTGATTTAATCAATTACATAGTTTAATTAATCCCCTTTTAGTTTAGATTTAATTAATTAAATGGATTTATTATTTAATCCCTGATTTTGACCTTCATTGACCATGTTGATTTTGGTTGACCAATTTAGGGTGTCTATAAATGCCCCTCTTTGAAGCAATGTGTGAAGCACATTGGTTCAAAGAATACCTGATGTTTGATGTGTGATGCTGAGACTAAGTTCTGATCTAATGTTGAAACTGATGTTTGATGTTATGATCTGATGTTGAAACTGATATTTGATACTCTAATGTGATGTTGATACCGATGTTTGATACTCTAATGTAAATCCATCATATGGTGATGTCGATATGATGCCAAAAATGATGTTTTCATGTTGTTGATATGATTATGATGTTGTTTTATTGATAATGTGATACCTCTATTGTGAAAATTGTTCCATTTTGATGTCCTAATGTAAAAATAATAATTTTGACATCTGATGTCCCTGATTTCAAAAATTGCCCCGATTCGCAATACTAGACACCCTAGTACCAGTACGCCCCCTTCGGATGAAAATCGAGATGATATTGCAAGCATTGGCGCAAGAAAAATTTATTTATACTAAGTACGAAAAAATTGATGAAATCCAGGCATGTTGATTTGAATCCTGAAAAATGATGATCTTTGAACTTGACAAAATGCCCCGGCCTTGATTTTCTTTTGATACCGACTGGATGCCCCAAAGATAATCTGGTCAAGATGATGATGGGTATGATATGCCCCCTCGAGAGATCGATCGGATAAAGTCTGATGAGATGGATCTCTCGATATATTAGAAGAAAAATATTTGATGATTGATAGATGGTTGCATAGATAGGATGATGAGTTGATTGATCTAGAATTGTGATGAAGGTTTTGCAAAAAAGTGATATACAAAGGTTCCAATTAGGATTTGATCAAAATGAAGTGTGTCAAAGATAATGGAGTCTTAATAGAAAAAGATATATTTCTATGATATAGACTCAAAATTTACCTTGATTCCTTGTGTTCTGTGTGAAGGACCTGTAATCCTTGATAGGGAACTTTCCAAAATCTAAGATAAATGTTGTTTTGAAACCACTTGCAATTAATCTGATATGAATGGAACAAAGATGAAGAATTTTCTTATTTGAAAAAGATGGTATATGATTAATCGGAGGATGAGAGGACTTGATAGATGGTAAAACAATAGCTTCTGGGGGGTTGACATAGGACCATCTATGAGTGCATGTACAGGTGAGGGTACGTTGATGGATAATCCTACAGAGGTAGGAGACAATCATGCTTAGATCGTTGTGACAATATCAGACATTTGATGACAGAGATATGAATCTAGATCTTTTTACTGTTACAAATGAACTCTTGATGTATCTTCTTGGATGATGTACACTTGTGATTTTGGACATTTGAGAGACCTTGCCTCTTCCTTTTGATATGCATATTTTGACTTGGATGATTGATTCCCACTATCCTTGAGAAATCCCATAATGATTATTAATGCAGGATTTAATCTAACATGAATGCAATATACAAATGCAAACTAAAATAGTTGTCACTATTGAACGGATTGCTATTTTTTACAATTATCATCATTGAGAGTTTTAGGAAACCATCTAGAAACTGGTACAACCCTCACTAGCGATATTACCAAACCATGATGGTATGAATACCTATTTCATCTGATTCAATGTGACCACTTCTATCATTGAAGTCCTAACTCATCGATACAACCCTCTCTGGTAAGATTGCCACTACCATGAGAGTATGAATACCGATTTCAGCAGATTCAATGTTGCAAGTGGATTTTGGCATTAAGATATGAACAATCTAAATGGTCAAGGTATCCTTTTGCATAAAAAGACAAATATATAATCCCTAGTGATATACAAATTTCCTCGATGATTCTTTGATGATCATGTCATTAGACGAACCTGCATATAGCTAGGAATCAATCTTACAAGAAGAAATCAAAAAAAGAAATCATGTCTCCATCATTGCATATCTAGTTCAACACATCATTGATAAGATAAAAAGACATGATAAAAAAAATCAAGAAACATCATTGAACCAAAATTTTCTATTTGTTTGTTGATCCATTTTCTTAGAGAAAATATCCATCCAATTGTGATCCTTTGTTCATAATGATTGATGCATCAGCTTAGAATTTGATTGCTTAGCCTTTGAATTTGAGTCAATGTTTGGATTTGTAGAAATTTTATATTTAGATCAATAGATAAGTGTCAGAGATTGTGATTCCTAATTTTTGATGAGGGGATTTGAAATCTCACTTGTGTCTATTCTCCGATGAGTTCTTGGGATCCGAGTTGTGCCCCCAATTGAATTTGTTAATGATAAAAAACTAAGGAAACTTGCAAAAACCATGAAGAAAGCTTTATGTACAAATGCAGCTTGAAGACGTTATGAAATTTGTTTTGGATTTTTAGATTTATGGATTTTCTACTTCTTCTTTTTTTGAATTTTTAGAGAGATTTTTTTTTAATTTTTTTTACTTTTTATATTTTTAGAGCTTTTCTAATTCTCAAGAAAGATCACATTGGTTTTCCCTCAATGTATAGCAAGGTATTGGACATGATAGATGGATGAGGAGGCTAGTGGATTTATCAATGGATAAGAAATCATGGATGAAGTGTGTGTAGTGAATGTGACCCATAGGACCATCTCCTCAAGATAACCCAAGCTAAGGAAAAAGGATATAGCAAGGTGAAGCATGTTTTGGATAAGAAATGAAAGACAATGATGCAGTGCTAGATAGTCTTTAGGATAGTGACCTAATGTCATGAAAGTGAGTAATCCAAAAGAGTGGACATGTCAAGATGTTTTTGAGAACAAAATTTTGTACATTACATCCTTCATTTCAATCAAGACCAAGGGTTCAATTTGGATAATATATGGATAGGATTGAATGATTAGGATAAGGTTCGATGGAAGCCATGAGTGGATGGTTTGTAATTATTGTTAGGATGTTGAGGGATGACGAGGGCTGATTTGGGATAATCAAGATCATGATAGGGTAGTATGGATGCAACAAGTGAATATGGTGATGGAAAGGATAACTTATGTCAAGATACCTGATGCACATGAATATGTTTAACCTTTTCAAGATCAAAAGTGAAAGAGGGAAGGCAGATGCAAATAGGATAAATGATTAGATATGGAAGATGTAGGATATGATGGATAACATGGCTGATATATCATATATGTAACTTGCCCCAAAGTGTAGAGTACAAGAAAGTGGACTACACATAACGCCTGTTTGCTAGGTTTTCATCATGGTACTTTCCCAAGGTGCCACAAGAAGTGGTTTTCACCATAGGATGAATGATTTCTCTTTACATCCCTCTTGCTCTTTGGATAATGCCCCGTTGAAAGGTAAGCTATAATGAACCATGGCTATGGAAATGATGTTCAAAGATATTGATAAGGTAAGGATAAATGATAGATATGGAGGATAAAGGTAGATGGTGGTTAAGGTTTTATGCAACATTTTGGATAAGAGGGATGTAAGGATGGAAAAAAGGGTCTTGGATAGTGGATAGGAGGATAAACAATATGTATATTATGGATAGAAATGTTGGCAAGATCAACTTTGCCACACACTTTGAAGGGTGGTGGAATGATGGAGAAATAATGGATGGGGAAGCTTGAAATTGTGATGGAGGAAATGTTGTGTATTTTGGAACACAAGGACCCAAAATGGATGGACAAGGTGATGAATTATCTAAGCTAGTGGATTTTTGGACATGAGAACCCAAAATAGATTTAGAAGATGGAAAATGTTTGAAAGGAGGTGGAGTGGAAGCCTTTGGAAGCTTGAATGTCAACTTTGATTTTTCTTTTGTGTTCAAGTCCTACAAAAGAGACTTGGGAATCCACATAGTCTTTGATTTTTCTTTCTTTTGTGATTCTTTAGAATGCATTTCTTCAATGAGGGATTTAGGAACCCACATTTTCTTGGCGGACCTTTGCAGCCTTTAGGATATTTATTTTTGCTTGGTGTTCACATGTCGATTACATTGGACATAAGAATTTTTGAATGCCCATGGATTCTTAGATTTTTTATTTTGATTTTTGACATCCAAATTGCTTCCAAAGGTTTTTGGGTTCATGGATGGATAAGAATGATATGGAAGGCTCATATGGATAGTTTCTTGGAAAGTTCTCAAGTATGTGTGCCTTAGTTGATCTTGATACATGATAAGGTAAGTGGATGATGAGCTAGGAATGGTAGGTATGGTGGATGGAGAAATATAAGGACCCAATATGGATGGAAGGGATGAAGATTGTAGCTTTGGGAAATAGGGACCCGAAATGGATTGGGAGGATGGGGAAAGTGTATGATTACATTTGAATGGAGGGAGGTAAGGTGTGAAATGGATATAAATATCTTTAGAGTGAGCTATATTTCCATGGTCATTATCATTTAGATTTATCTTTATCTCAATGGGCTCATTGGTAGCTTTGATAGGAGAAATTGAAGCTTGAGGGGATTTATTATCATGCAAGGGATTTGGAATAAAAATGGTTTCTTGAGGTGAATATGGAGGAGTATGAAAAGGGTTTGATGGAGTATCTCGATCTTGAAAATGATCTTCTGATGGTGTAGAAAGAGTAATTTATTCTTGATTTTCAATAGGCTCCTTGGAAATGGTGGAAGGGATATCTTGATCTTGCTTAGGAAGTGAATAAGATGTAGGAATTGAAGGGATACTTTGTTCCTGACATGTAGGGATATCATCTTGAAAGAAGTCTAAGGGTATGATATAATCATCATGAGACTCTAGGGATATGGGATCTTGATCAAATAATGGACTAGATTGGATAGTACGTTGATCTTGATCTTTAATAAGACTTGTTTCTTTGCACTTTGACTTACCTTCTTGACATGGATCCACTAATAAGGACAAGGTATGAGTTTTGATATCCATGGGGTATTCTTGAAGGTATGATGATGCATCAATTTGAATAGGCATGATAGGCATTGAATTACATGATGGCTTAAGGTCTAAGATATTTGACTCATGGAAGAAACTTGCAGAGTGATATAGGTTAGCTTGGATCTCTTTTAATGGAAGCCCTTGAGGGTATACATATCCAAAATGGAAAATATCATCCTTAGGTTCATTTTTTGATGGAGATGGTGTATCTGGGTGTGAAGCTTTAGCAAATGTAGGAATGGTGGAACATTCATAGGTTGCATGAGGACCATTCCTAGACATAGGTTCATGGTTTAGATATTGATGAGAGTAGTATTTTGTTCTCCATTAGATGAGTCATTAGGATTTTACACTTCAATTATGTCATCTTCAATTAGATCTTGATTGTTATGTTTCAACTCCACACAATTTGAAGTTTAATGTCTATTATGTTTATGGTATGCATAATAGTTGCCCAAAAATGTAAATCCACATGAAGTCGTTTGAGGCAACGTAATGAGATTATTTTCAAGGACTTCATCCAAATATGATTCATAAGATTGTCCCAAAGGAGTAAATGATCTATCCAATGGACATTTAAATTCATGTGTATTTTCCAAAGAGGTATTGGATTCAAGATCATGATGATCTAGTTCGTTGTTTTCATATGATCAATAAACAAGACTCTCAACAGAATCTGATGTAACTTCCTCTTCATTCTCTTGATCAAATATAGGATGGTCATGAAGTTGTTCTTGATCATATATTGGTGTTTCATGCTTAGATGCCTCTCTTTTTGAAGAAAAGCGAGACATATTTAAATCATGAGTAAAGAGAAAAGGAAACATTGATATTAATGAGTATTTTTTGAATGGTGTATCATTTTCTTCCTTTAGGTCTTGGATTTGTGATTGCAAAGATTGAATTTTCTCTGTGGCACTTGCAATAAGATTCTCCTCTTAATAGTTATCATGATTAGGGTATCTAGACCATTTATTTTCAACCATGATGGGATTGAGTTTATGTTCTTGTCTAGGTGATTGAGGAGGTGTTGTCTCTTCCCTATGCAAAGTTTTGTCTTCTGGTAAAGATAATTTAATATGATGGGATTTGGTCCAAACCAACATGAAAGGGAATTGTGAAGCTTTGTTGAAGAAGTATCCTTTTGAGAAAATGATGATTTTTATGAACTTTGGATCTTTCAAATGTATGTTGTATTTTTTTCAAGATCATGTATCATCAAGCATAGCAACCAAAATTGCACATGTTTTCTAGCTTCTAAAAAAAAGCTATAAATGTGTATATTCTCGAATGTTTTTGAGAAGGTCTCCACAAGAAAAAAATTCAATTAAGATACCTATGGTCAACTTTGGCTCTTAACATGGATTCAAGAGGGTATTCTTGCTAAATTAACAAGGTTTTAATCAAGATTTTGTTCAAAAAGATTTGAGTCTATCCCCCATTACAGAGGCCTCCTACACGCATGAAAGTATGATTTTGTGCAATCCTGAAGGACTACTAGAGGAGGTATGATTCTAAAACATTATTTTCGCTCACCCCATTAAGGATGAATGAATTTTATTTTATAGTGGGTTGGATTACCTATTGGGATTAATGGGAAGTAGTATTGAGAGGGGAGGGGTGAATCGGTACCTCTAAAACTTTTAACACTTTTCACAATTCATCATTAGTAATCAATCATTACTGCATCACAGACCATTAATGTTGTTCTTTCTTATGCATTTAGTATTAATTCATAATCTTTAAAGGTTTGCAACATTCATAGAAACATTCATGAAAGTAATAAACACATAACACAAGATATGATATCGCAGAAAACTCTTGTTAGGAAGTAAAAACTATGATGGGGATGGCACCCACAGAACTTCACTATCTACAGAATGGAAGGGAGTTGGTAAAGGCTTACAATTGATCACTTCTGATGATCTACCCTATTAGGAGTATTAAGGTGAAGACCAGTTAGAATATACTCTATTAAGATCTTTAGCAACACTAATTTAAGTGTGCACTTGGTTAAGAGATTTACAATAGGACTGTTAAGTCCACCTTTCTTGAAAGGATTTCTTATGTGTACTACACTCATTAAAATGAGTACATATGATTGAACTAACTGTATGCAATCTACAATTTATGATTACAGATCCATTAAATCTCTCATAATAATAATATCACCTTAAGTGACTGATTAATACCTTTCTCTTCTCGTCGGTAGCCTGTGTTCCTATTCTTGAAACTGATTTGATTCTTTTCAATTCCTCTACATGAAATATTTTGGCTGGTCTCTAGATGCTCTCCATGGCTACAATCTTCATTGAACAACAACTATTCTCAATATATTGAGTATCTATTTATACAAGTATTTCACCTATCTTTGAATCATGCATTAGAATGTTAACTCTTAGATCCAAGGTTTACAACTTGACCTTGATCTTTAGTTTTCATGTTTTAAATAAGTAAAACTAATTAAAATAATATTAATTACATTGCTTCCTCCACACATAATGGATTTAAAATTAAATCAAGAAGCTATAAATAAAAATTTAGTGATTTATCTGACATGGAAAGTTAGATCCACTTTTTGTAGGATGTAATTGACTATCGGTTCTTGGTCATCAGGTTGAATTGAAAGTCTATTGGCATTCCTTTGTTGAACTAATCATTGAGTTCCCTTCAACTATCGAGTTCCACTTCATGTTGTTCCATTGGGTTGTATTGTTGTTACTCATCGGGTTTCATTAACCTTTTTATCATCGGATAACACTGAATATTGTTTGTCATGATGCTTTGAACTTTGTAGTATCTGGTAACCTTGGTGTTGGGTAGTACTGTGCCCTGTCTATCGGTGTAGAGTAAACCGATGGTGTAGATCATGTTTTTCCTTGTGTTTAATAATGGAAATATATAATTCCTTCAATCTCCCCCTTTGACATTAGTATCAAAAACTGATTTGTGCACAATACTAAAGTGTTTTAGTATGTACGCCATTTCTATATCCTTGTCATTATATGACTCCCCCTAACTATATGCATCGGTATAGTATAATTATACATGTACATATGTATACTTACCTCTTTACTATACATTCCCTTTTCTTTTCTCTTTCAGTTGTATGACTGTACATATCATTCCCTCTATTCATTTTCCCCTTTATACAAACTAAACTGTACATATCATTTCCCCCTTTATTTGATACTCATGACAAAAATGTACAACTTATAAGATGCCAAAAATTGTGACAAAAATGTGTAACTTACAATGTGTTAAGAATATAAGAATGGGTTGTCTTGATGTCTTCAAGAAATTTCTCCCATTTTTCTTTTAGGATTTCTAGTGCCATGTGTTCTAGCTCTAGCCTTGCATGCATATCATAAATGTTGTCAATCACAGACATTTCTGAGGTTGCAATTAGAGTGTTTGCCTATGTCACATGTTGTTGCAGTAGTGAAAGTGTTGGTAAGAGCTGAGCTTGGAGCTCATTTACCTCATCTTTGTACTTAGTTTCTACAATTTATACATCCTATCTTAATTTATGAGCCTGTTTGATTTGCTCAATGTGAAATTTAATTTCTTCTTCATTATTTGTGAGATGTTGTGCACTTGTCTTAAGATCAACATCAATTTGTGCTATCTTGTTGGTGTACTCTTGTGAGATTTGATCAAGTGTACATAATTTTGTATTAAATTAATAGCATTTGAGATTATTGGATCAATTGTGCTAATCATTTCAGAAAGCTTTACCTTTTGCAATGCCACTTCTTGGCTCATCTTCTCAGGTAGCTTGAACTCATACTTATGTTCAAGTCTCTCTTCCATGACCTTTTAAGCATCAAAGTTCTGTGACGTGATTTCCTCTGTGAGAACCACTAGTTGATCAAGCATCGGGGTTGTCTAATCAACATCTACATTTGGTACTATTTGCTAAAGTATTCCTCTTGCCACTTCTAGTACCTTGGCCTCCTTTGCTACTTTCCTTAATTTGTCTTACATTGCCTTTCTCTCATAGAGTTTTGCATATTTGGTCAATTCAATTGGATCCAACATCCTCAGATCACAAACTGTTATCTCAATGATTTCATCCAGAGTTACTGGATTCTTAAGCTTGCACTTCTTCTTCTTTGAGACTCGTGGGGATGCACATTGTTGGAAATATTCAGGATTAACAGAGTTACTGAGAGGGGAGGGGTGAATCAGTAACACTTAAATCTTTTAATACATTTCTGCACTTTTATATTCTTTAACCATTCATTCATCTAATCTACTGCAACCATGAAAATGTAAACATTCATAACACATAACACGAAGATTGGTAAACCAGAAACCTTCCAAATAGAAAGTAAAACTGGGGTGGGGATGGTACCCACAAAACTTTGGTACTACAGTATAAAGTTGGCCGGTTAAGGCTTACAATGATCACTTCTGATGATCTGCCCTGTTAGAA
>MU224365.1:892032-951960 GCA_018584345.1 Thuja plicata
GCAGTAGATTAGATGAATGAATGGTTAAAGAATATAAAAGTGCAGAAATGTATTAAAAGATTTAAGTGTTACTGATTCACCCCTCCCCTCTCAGTAACTCTGTTAATCCTGAATATTTCCAACAGCACATGTATGGACTACCATTGCTAGTTCATTTGTTCTCTCTGAATTTATTGGTGAAGGCTTTGTAGAATATGCTTCTTGTGTTTTTTTCTTGGGGTGCACCTATTGGTTTGGAGAAAGACATCTCTCCATCCACCTTGGTTTCCTCTATAGATTTTTCTTTTGTTTTATTCTCTAGCTCATCCTTCTTTTCCTCTTCACTCTTATCTTTCTTCTTGTCCTCCTCTACTATTTGAGTTTCTTGTTTATTTTGATCAGTAGAGTTATTTTTTCGATCATTGGTAGCAGCTTTCTCTGTAGTGGTTCCTTTTGTAGTATCTGTAGTGTCTGTTACTTCAGCGTCACCCTTGTCCTTAGGTGTGCTTGTGTCCTCTGTAGTAGATTTGTCATTACCCTCTAAAATATTGATTTCCTTCATTAATATAGGCATATTGATTTGCGTGGTAGCTTGGGTTGTATCCAAAGGGGTTTCCTACTCGTTGGTTTGATCATTTAGAGTAGTGATATCCTCATCTTTTTGTATCTTTTTTGTAGGGTCTGGTTCGGTTAAGTCCACGACTGATGTGTCCTATTGTGTCTCATCAGCAACATTCATATCTTTATCATTTGATGTCTTCAAATTTTGCTTTTGTCCTTGATCCTTGAGTGTAATGAAAATCACATCATATTTCTTCTCTGGATCTTTATCAGAGCCATAATTTGTGATGTCTTGAATGTCAAGATCATCCATTACCTTGTCCAAATCAATTTGTTCCATATCTTCACTATTGTCCAAAGAAATATGTTGAGGACTTGCTTTTTCTTTCTCCTCCTCTCTATGAGGTGTGTCAGTGAGAAGTAATTTATTCTCATCACTTGTTGACTTTGTCGGTAGATCTAGCAGTTTTCTCCATTTTGTTTCATTCATTATGTCCTACTCTATGAACTTGTCTTCAAGTACTTTATACGCCCTTACCTTGGCTACAAACTTGCCTAAGTACTTCTTCATAATCTCTTTGATTTGTTCAATCTTAGATTCGGGAGGCATTAGTTTGACAAGTACCCTCTCCCTTGCTTCTCTCTTGGTTTGTAGAGCATATGACAACTGTTGGCCTTTAGGTATTTGGTTGATGAACTATATTGGTACATATTTGTACTTAACCATTGCCATTATTATGGCATCTTGTATCTTCTTTTGGTCCTTTGGTGTGAGTGTATCCCATTGTTTGATTATTTTGTCATACATTATGCCAGATGCAACAATAGATTCATCAGCCTCATCAATTGTTTGATTCCTGTAATTCTTCTTTACTACATCAGGCTCATCTTCTTTTGAGTCATCTATGTCAGCCTTAGTTCTGACCATTCTTTGTCTCCTTTTTGGGGGTGTGGCCTTAACAATTTTCTGCTTAGTTTTCTTTGTTGTTGATTGCTTCCTCTTATAGGTTCTTACTCAACCTTTCTTAGGAGGTGTGGTGTCAGTTTTATCAGTTTGACTCCTTGTTCTCTGCTTCTTTGAAGGAGGTGGACATGTCTCAGATTCAGTCTCCTCATAATCTGATTTATGTTTATCATACCCTTCATCGATAGAAAATTCTTGAGATTCTTAACCATCTTATCCTTTTTGTTGACAGTCTTCTTTATTTCTAGACCTCTTTTTATCTTAGATCTGGCCTCTTCATAGGTTCCAAACCTTGGCTGTTTGCTATCAATAGGCTCATTGATCAAGGCTTCAATTTCATTTTTAGCCTGATCTATGTTTATTTACTAATCTAGTGGTGCTAACCAAGCTATTCTTGGTACAATCAGTTTAATGTGGGTGAAAGCTACGTCCAACGTAAAACTGTTATCCATTTTATTTCCCAGCTCAATCAGGTGGATTTGTTATGTTTTGAATAAAGGTAATTTCTCAGTTTTGGCAGGTCCAATTCATATTACCTCTGTTCTGTATGCCAACAATGTCATGTTTTCAGGTTTTCTAGTCTACACTTAGCTGAATTTGCAAAAAGCCCTTAAACCCTAAAAACCCTTAGTCTTCCAGTGTTAAACGATGAAAATAAGCCTTCAGCCTTGGCATTATTTTTCGATGTTACCTTTTTCCTCTCACTTAAGGCATGTGTTTTAATCTTGGTCACCTCGTCGCGTTACCCCGGGCGAATATTCCATATGTCTCCCCGACTGTGTGTTTCCCTTGTGTCACGAGGTCTCAAAATGGTTTAGAATATTCCTTCAGTGTTCTGAGACTTAGCGAATTCTTCATGTCAGGTAGTCGCGGGATAATCATGTTATAAGCCTTTATACAGATGGGACCCACTTCTCAGTCGGGTGATCACGGTAGATTCTTGACAGTTAGAAAAATGTTCTCAGACTTTGCGATTACCTCATGTCGCGTTATCGCCAGATCAAGTCAAAGGTAACAGTTAGGCTAGGCCTTCAGTCACGTAGTCTCAAAATGAAATGGCAGTTAAGAATTTTTAGCCCAGACTTCGCGACTGACCGTTTGATGTTTGCAGAAAAGTGCAGTCGGGATGTCGCTAGAGCAGGGTGATGACTCTGTTCTCCAGTATGCAATGAATGAACCAATGATTGGATGACATGTGTCATAAGATGGGTGGATATTAAAAGGTTGTTGGGTTGTCGCTAGAAGGAAAAAGAGCATTCAGCGACAATGAGACTAAGGATGCTTTCTTTTTAGTCGCGATGTCTGGGAAAGACTTAAGGGTATGTTCAAATGTCTAGCAATTAACCACCAGCCGTTAGATGAAAAGATCAAAAGATCCGATGGTGGTCATGAAGTCTGAGAAAAAAGGTGCCCTAAGGAAGAAGTCCTCCCGACTTAGTGATTAAGGTTGTCGTGAAGTCGTCAGAAGCGGAAAAGGTGCACATAATACCTGTTACGGTAAAGTTAAATGCTTAGAACTTAGATCCAGTGACTGGGTGACTAGGCATTGTCATGTAGTCTGGAAACAGAGCTTAAACATTTAGCAACAAGGAGATCATTGATATGGCTAAGCAAGGTAGTTAGTCGCAAGGTCTGGGAAAGAATGATGAGTTAACGTTAACTATGCGCGACTTTGATTTTAGTTATGTCGCATGATCACCAGATCATGACTCAGGTTAGCCAAGGGTAGGGAAACATGTTGTCGCCAAGTCTTGAGAAGAAACCGTGGTTAATGAATGAGGCCCGCGACAAGGAGACTTAATGCAATCACACAGTCGCCTAATCCAAAGATCTAAAAAGGTGGTGGCAGTTTTCTGATGTGAAAATATGAATTATTCGGTGACCAATCACAGGATTGCATTTGGATTACTATGCAAAAAATGTAGCATCCATGTAGACAGAGAAAATGAACTGTTAGAGCAGTAAGGGGCTGATGGTGCATTCATTTGCCTTCACCGTATTTTTAGATTTTAGAGCCCAGGTTGCTAAGTTTGCAGAGGAGAGATATTTTCTCATCTTGTAGTGTTTTCCAAGGTTAATCAGAGAGTTCTAAATTCAATAAATTATGCACAAGATAGTTAGTTGATATCTCAGAATTAGATTTGTTTCAATATTGGTAAAAAGAAGAGATTCAGGGTGCTGCAGATATTAGCAGAGCTATGGCTGAGATTCCACAAGTGCTAAATGGATAGACAAAAGGTGCAAGTACAGAGTACTCAGGACTTCAAGTGGCCACCGGATGATGAAGTGAAAGCTGGGGAAGTGATGACTACACCCAAGGAAAAGGAGTCTGTAGTAGAAGAAAAATCTTGGACAATGAATAAGGTGAACACTTGGCATTGCACTGTTCAAGACAAGAGGGACAGTTATGGTAAGAGGAGATGTAGGTGAGTAGATAAGCACAGCTATCCAAATTCAACATAAATACTATCAGCTACCATCTAAAAATCTGATTGCGCTCGCTAGATCAGGAGGAGAACAAGAAATATCTGTTTGACTTGGTCCTTTCACCGCTTCTTCTCTCTCTTTTTGTCTCTCTTGTAACTTTAGGGTTAGGTTTTCTATGACCATCTGAATCTTGTTGCATCCTTAAGGGATTCCAAGATGGTAAAACCTATATATAGCCTAGGAGTTGTAATTGTTAAGAGAGTTTTGATTATGCAAGGAGGCATGCTTTGTGACATTTTCTCTATCCTTGGTATTTTTGTGCATAAGTCTATAACTCATTGTGAGAAATAATATGCAGAGCTTGAAGTTCTTGGAACCAATTTATTGAATTGTGTCAGCCTTGTCTCTTTTCTTCTTGTTTGTATGTGTTTTAGATGGTTGATGGGTTAACTGTGAATGATTTTATTTCCTTTTAATCATGTCCCTTCATAGCATCTACTTGCAGAAGAGTATGTTTGCTTGCAGGTTGTAACTAGTGTCTTAGTTGGAGCTGTTAACTATGAAGTCTTTCCTCTTAATAGTTCAATCACGACCTTGTTATGAAATATTAATGCATGCCTATACAAGAGATTTGTGTTTTACCTCCAATTCAGCTAGTTGACCCAGGGCTTTATCCTGTGTGTGTTATATTTTCATGTCAAAATTTGGTGGATCACCTTAGTTTAGGTTTCATTTTAGCTATTTACGCTTTCATGCAATCCTTCTATCCCTTTTCCCCATCAGTTTTCAGTCTTTCAAGAAGCAAACAGGTGATCACTAGATAGGAAGTCGGCCTAGGACCTGGAGATTCATTCCAGACATAGGTTACCCACAACCTTGGAATGTTTCCATGTTTCTCCAAAAGGTTAAGTTACTGCTAACTTAACAGGGTGCAATTTTGAGAGACAATAGTTTTTGGCATGCCCGATGGGACCAAGAGCTGATTTTCAGTTCTTTTCAAGCTTTTTGTAACTACTATTTGGTGTGGACAGCAGTAATTTTTTCCTTTGGAGGAAAGAAAAAAGCACATCTGACGACTCTTAGGTCATTTTCTACTGGTTTCAATCAAATTTAGTGCTGGTTTATGTTTTCAAAATATTTTATTTTTAGTTTTCCAGCTTACCATATGCATAGAAAATGTCAGGTTATTATAGACAGCTACAATACTCACCCTCATGTCATGAAAATAATCCTCAATTGACCAATCTTCAGCCATATGAAAATCATCCTAAACCTGTCTTTACTCCAAGATATCATACCTTGGGAGGTTATGAATATATCCAACATGCCCTAGATCAATATGCCCTTACACATGCTTATGAGCAGGCTCTCCAACAGGAGGGATCATGGGCATCCAAGAAACAACAAGAAAGCCTAGAGCATCAAGCTCATTATACTTGTTATGCACCCGCCCCTGTTCAATTTCCTACTCAACCTGAAAAATTCCAAATTCAGCAAGTATTTCAAGACTATAGAAATGATGAATAGAACCTAGGAGGTCTAGTGTTGGATTTAGCCAAGCAGTTGGCTGATTTCAAAAGACGGCAGGAGATAGATGCTGAAAGCTATGAGCGAGAGTTATTTGCACAACAAGTTGTAGAAAAGGATGAGAAAATGAGGCAATTAATTTCAAGACATCAAGATCTAGAGGCTCTTGAAGCTTCTCATACCCCAAATCAATCTGCAATAGAGGCCAAGGTACAATGGCAACCTCAATGGACTCGGTAGCCTGACTATCAGATGCCAAATCTTGCCAAAGATACCCCTTACGCACCAGTCCAAGGTCAGGAGGTTGAAGGTAAGATTCACCTTGCTTTTTTAAATTCAATTGAATAGGGGGCAGGGATTCAAGAGTATGAGCAATGAAGGAAAATATTTGAAGAGGATCTTGATCGCCAAATTGCTGCAAAGATAGAGGAGCTAAGATCACAATCTGCTGAACAAAGGGGTCACAAGCTCAAAATTCCAAGTTGGAAGACTCCCCTACCTCAAAAGCCTGTAAATGAAGAGCCTCCCAAGCTTTCATTCCCAAGATTTGCTGCTAGTCTTCTAACACAGCCTATTGTGGAACATTCGCAGTCTTGTTGTGATCAACAACAGAATGAGGATTATCAAAGGAGGCTGGTCGCAAATGAACAACAAATAAGTAAATATGATCAATTGGGGCAGCCAGTTCAAGATATAGCAGAGAAGGCTGGTACAAAGGAGGAATCTTTGTTTTTGTTTGATGAGCTCCCTATTTTTGTTGAGCAAGAAGAGGATGTGGATCATCATGATGACTTGCTGTTCCATGAGATTACAGTTATAGAAGAGGTTGTCCAAGAGGAGGAAGTAAATGAAAGCTTTGAAGAGGATTATTTTTCCAACATCATAGAAGGCTTTTGTAAAAATTTGGGTGAGGAATTATTGTTTCCTATGGTAGAGGATTGTGAGCAGCAACCAAGTGTTGAGGTAGCCATGTTTCTTTTTGAAACACGAGAGCCAGGTATTTCCACCCAACAAAGTGATAAAATCAAGGTGTCTTTTCTCCTTAAAAGTGAGATAAATTAGTAGGTTGATCTCAATCAGAAAAAAAGTGTTGAGGAAGCAGTCCAAAAGCCAAAGACCAGCAACAGCAGCTCCAGGTTCTCTCTTTCAAGGGGATGCCCTGTTAGACATTTATCTAGGGTGGAGGACAGCTCACTCATTTTGCTGACACCCAAACATGAATTTCCAGCTGGAGATGCAATAAAAAAGGAGCATGTTCAATCATTTACCCTCTCAGGCAACAGTGTGCATGCACATCACAAAGAGGTAGGCACACTAGACTATAACTTTCAGGATTTGGAGTTATTTGTTGAAATAGTGTCCAATATATATGTTCCTCTAGCTGCCCATGAATATGTCAATCATTGCAAATTGAGGAGAAAGGGCAGTTATTTTATAGAACCAGTTAATGGATTTGTTTAGCATTTCTTCATTACTGGTTAGTTTAGTTTAGGGTAGGTTTTAGTTTCAACAAGTGCTGTTGCACATAGATTAGTTGCAATTTTCATTCCCTAAGTGCTAGTTGCACATTTTAGATAGTTGTTTCTGAGAAGGAAGGAAAGCTGCTGTAGTGAACTAAAATTGCATGAGATAGGCATCCATCATATGAAATAGTGAAAACATGTATCCACTGCTGCACATCATATATGCCTCCCTCATAGAGCTCTAATTGTATATCATAAGCCATACAAGTACTGGATGAATTAGGAGAGGTCATAGTCTGAAGGTGATTGTAGCATTCAAGAGAGTGTGTTTTTCAGAAGTTTATCCCTATAAGTGACTCCGTGCCCAATGGACTGGATAAGGCTACTGGTTTGGTATGCTTAGCAGGAAAGCATCACGCAGATGTTGCCAAACCTGTTATCCATTTTATTTCCCAGCTCAATCAGGTGGATTTGTTATGTTTTGAATAACGGTAATTTCTCAGTTTTGGCAGGTCCAATTCATCTTACCTCTATTCAGTATGCCAACAATGTCATGTTTTCAGGTTTTCCAGTCTACACTTAGCCGAATTTGCAAAAAGCCCTTAAACCCTGAAAACCCTTAGTCTTCCAGTGTTAAACGATGAAAATAAGCCTTCAGCCTTGGCATTCTTTTTTGCTGTTACCTTTTTCCTTTCACTTAAGGCATGTGTTTTAATCTTGGTCGCCTCATCACGTTACCCCAGGCGAATATTCCATATGTCTCCCCGACTGTGCATTTCCCTTGTGTCGCGAGGTCTCAAAATGGTTCAGAATATTCCTTCAGTGTTCTGAGACTTAGTGAATTCTTCATGTCGGGTAGTTGCGGGATAATCATGTTATAAGCCTTTATACAGATGGGACCCACTGCTTAGTCGGGTGATCGTGGCAGATTCTTGACAGTTAGCAAAATGTTCTCAGACTTCGCGATTACCTCATGTCACGTTATCGCCAGATCAAGTCAAAGGTAATAGTTAGGTTAGGCCTTCAGTTGTGTAGTCTCAAAATGAAATGGTGGTTAAGAATTTTTAGCCCAGAATTCACGACTGACCGTTTGATGTTTGCAGAAAAGTGCATTCAGGATGTCGCTAGAGCAGGGTGATGACTCAGTTCTCCATTACGCAATGAATGAACCAATGATTGGGTGACATGTGTCATAAGATGGGTGGATATTAAAAGGTTGTCAGGTTGTCGCTAGAAGGAAAAAGAGCATTCAGCAACAACGAGACTAAGGAAGCTTTCCTTTCAGTCGCGATGTCTGGGAAATACTTAAGGGTATGTTCAAATGTCTAGCGATTAAGCGCCAGCCGTCAGATGAAAAGATCAGAAGATCCGATGGTGGTCGCGAAGTCTGAGAAAAAAGGTGCCCTAAGGAAGAAGTCCTCCCAACTTAGCGATTAAGGTTGTTGCAAAGTCGTCAGAAGAAAAAAAGGTGCACATAAGACCTGTTACGGTAAAGTTAAATGCTCAGAACTTAGATCCAGCGACTGGCCGACTAGGCATTGTCGCGTAGTCTGGAAACAGAGCTTAAACATTCAGCGACAAGGAGATCACCATTATGGCTAAGCAAGGCAGTTAGTCGCAAGGTCTGGGAAATAATGATGAGTTAATGTTAACTGTGTGCAACTTTGATTTTAGTTATGTCGCATGATCGCCAGATCATGACTCAGGTTAGCCAAAGGTAGCGAAACATGTTGTCGCCAAGTCTTGAGAAGAAACCATGGTTAATGAATGAGGCCCGTGACAAGGAGACTTAATGTAGTCACGCAGTCGCCTAATCCAAAGATCTAAAAAGGTGACGGTAGTTTTCTGATGTGACAATATGAATTGTTCGGCGACCAATCACATGCTTGCATTTGGATTACTATGCAAAAAATGTAGCAACAATGTAGACAGAGAAAATGAACTGTTAGAGCAATAAGGGGCTGATGGTGCATTCATTTACCTTCACCGTATTTTCAGATTTCAGAGCCCAGGTTGCTAAGTTTGCAGAGGAGAGATATTTGCTCATCTTGCAGTGTTTTCCAAGGTTAATTAGAGAGTTCTAAATCCAAGAAATTGTGCACAGGACAGTCATTTGATATCTCAGAATTAGATTTGTTTCAATATCAGTAAAAAGAAGAGATTCAGGGTGCTTCAGATATTAGCAGAGCTATGGCTGAGATTCCAAAAGTGCTAAATGGATAGATAAAAGGTGCAAGTATAGAGTACTCAAGAATTCAAGTGGCCACTGGATGATGAAGTGAAAGCTGGGGAAGTGATGACTACACCCAAGAAAAAGGAGTCTGTAGTAGAAGAAAAATCTTGGACGATGAATAAGGTGAACACTTGGCACTACACTGTTCAAGACAAGAGGGACAGTTATGGTAAGAGGAGATGTAGGTGAGTAGATAAGAACAGCTATCCAGATTCAACATAAATACTATCAGCTACCATCTACAAATCTGATTGCAGTCGCCAGATCAGGAGGAGAACAAGAAATATCTGTTAATATCTGTTTGACTTGGTCCTTTCACCGCTTCTTCTCTCTCTTTTTTATCTCTCTTGTAACTTTAGGGTTAGGTTTTCTATGACCATCCGAAGCTTTTTGCATCCTTAAGAGATTCCAAGATGGTAAAACCTATATATAACCTAGGAGTTGTAATTGTTAAGAGAGTTCTGATTATGCAAGGAGGCATGCTTTGTGACATTTTCTTTGTCCTTGGTATTTTTGTGCATAAGTCTGTAACTCATTGTGAGAAATAATATGCAGAGCTTGAAGTTCTTGGAACCAATTTATTGAATTGTGTCAGCCTTGTCTCTTTTCTACTTGTTTGTATGCGTTTTAGATGGGTGATGGGTTAACTGTGAATGATTTTATTTCCTTTTAATCATGTCCCTTCGTAGCATCTACTTGCAGAAGAGTATGTTTGCTTGCAGGTTGTAACTAGTGTCTTAGTTGGAGCTGTTAACTGTGAAGTCTTTCCTCCTAACAGTTCAATCATGACCTTGTTATGAAATATTAATGCATGCCTATACAAGAGATTTGTGTTTTACCTCTAATTCAGTTAGTTGAGCTAGGGCTTTATCCTGTGTGTGTTATGTTTTCATGTCAAAATTTGGTGGATCACCTTAGTTTAGGTTTCATTTCAGCTATTTACGCTTTCATGCAATCCTTCTATCCCTTTTCCCCATCAGTTTTTAGTCTTTCAAGAAGAAAACAGGTGATCACCAGATAGGAAGCCGGCCTAGGACCCGGAGATTCATTCTAGACATAGGTTACCCACAACCTTGGAATGTTTCCATGTTTCTCCAAAAGGTTAAGTTACTGCTAACTTAACAGGGTGCAATTTTGAGAGACAACAAAAACATATCTCATCCCTATGTTTTTCAACAAGTTGTTTAGGGATCCTTGTTCTATCCATCAACTTTTCCTTGAATTCAAAGAAAGTATGTAGTCATGATATATTCAAAATTGTCTCCCAATGACTTGATTAGTTCAGTAGACTATAATGTCACCGGTTTTGTAGTGTCCCACTTTACTTTTCCTATTGAAGGAAAGTACTCCTGAAAATAGAAAAAGATACACGTGATAAGTGAACCAAACATACATGTGTTGGTCTTTGTGGACCTGATTGTGTTCATGTTTTCATCAAGTTGTTTCAACAAGATCTCACCTAGATACAACTGTATGACCTTGGTTACAATCTTGTAAGGTGTGCTTACTGATGTTGTAGATATGTTGTTCAACGTGCTTTCTTGAAATATTTTATAACCAATTACACATGCACCGAACCTTAGTTCCTCATCGGTGATGGTATTTACTATAAGACCTCTGTTATCCCATTCATCTTTTGTGAGTTTTGTGACTTCTGGCCTAGAGGGATGCTTGTGAGCCTTGGACTTGTGGGTTATTGGATAACCAGTGACAACATGAAGGACATCTTTGGTTATTTGTTTGGGTTGAACCAACCACAACTTTTGGTCATGCAATCTGTCAAGCACCAACCTAATCCAGTCGATCTTTAAGTACCTTGGGAAATATAGGGCATTAGTTATCCCTTTGACCTCTAAGTGTTTCTTCTCTTCATTTAGGTTGCATTCTACATCACAAATCTTCTTATAAGCTTCATCCATCTCTAGATCTCCTATTTCGGTGATCTTGCAGTGAATATAAGACCTAACATTTCTATGAGAAAAACCCTATGTGGAATTTTAGAAAACCCTTCGGTTTCAACCGGTTGCGATGCAATCTTTGGGCATATCTTATATTTGGGCTCTACACATGTGCTACTCTTAATCAACTTAACCACATTCTTTTTTCCACTCTTAATCTTTATGGTTCTCAATGTGGTTGCCATTGTTTTTCAAGTTTCGAGGGCTTTCTTAAAAAATAACTACAGAGATATTTTGGTTCCCTCGGTACTTACTTCAATCCATGATAATGAATAATGTTCTATATGGTGTGTGCTTGTATCGATTTCGAGGACACTCTACTTTCTACTCTTTAGTCGCTCTATTTTTGCTCTTGCTTTCTCTTCAAATTGCAGGTGCAAAATGAAGTTGTCTTGTCAACTATTTATAGCCTTTTTTTTCCTAAGTCTTTTTAATAAATTCTCAATGAATCATCCGGTCTTGAAGACAAATTTCATTGGGAAGACTTTTAAATTCATTGTCAATGTTGACATGATGCTCGGGACTGCTATTAACAATTTTTCTTTTACCGACGGATATGAGTATTCTGTCGTGACAACTTTGTAAGTTTGCTTTCTTACCGACGGGTATCGGGTTACAATGGTAACTTAACCATTTTATGTGTTGACTGACAATCTCTGGTAAGTGTAAACAACTCATCCATTATGTTCATTGCTGAGTTTTGATATGTGTATACCAACGAGGTTGTTTTCTCAGAATTCAAACAAGTAACATAATATGCATCTTTATTATGTAGATTTGACTATCTATCAATTTGTATAATGGAACTAATGAAAAATATGACTTGGTGTAGTGCAGTTCCATACTTACTTGTTCAGCTCAAGTGGGAGTGGTGATGTCATTAGATCCATTGGATTGGGTGTCACCATTTGCATTGCTTGGTCCAGCTTCATCATTGCTTGAAGCTTTTATCCACATTTTTTCTCTAGCCCTCTGGATATCTTCAAAGGTGCTTCTATTCAGATATGTGCTTGTCTCTGTCATTCAGTCTTTACAATCCTTTTTGAGGTGACCAACTTTGTGACAGTGTAAGCATGCCATTCCAAGATTTGACCAGCCTCTAGACCTTTTGGTACATACTCTCATGTAGTTTACAACAATGTGACCATATCTACCACATTTTGTATAGTTTTTCCATGTATTGTAGTCCCATACATATTGATTATTGATTCTCTTTGGTTGATAGGGAGTTTCTTGACCTTTTGGCTTCCATGCTTGCCTTTTCTTTTTCCAGCATTCAACACTTTTATTCCCATTCATCTTGCATGTAGGACAGTATTTGTCCATGTAGGTTTCCTTTTTTGATTGTTCTATCTTAGACTTACATTCATATGCTTTATGTCCTTTCCTATTAAATTTATAACAAAATCCTATGACTGAAGATGTAGATTTAGGAATATCTTTCATTTTGCCTCAGCATACATGTGATGTGTGGCCTTGCTTTCCACATTGCTTGCATGTCAACTTTCATGGTCTTGGATTTTCATAGACATTCTTTGGATTTGTTTGATTTGATGATTCTCCATTTTTGGTAAAGCCTAAACCATTGCTGTTATTGAATCTTAGTTGTCCTTCAAGAAAATCATCCATTCTTTTATTGCTCTCTTCATCCTTTCTGATAACTTCATTATGTTGTTGCTGAATTCTAAATTTATGCTTTATTTTTTCATTTTCTTCTCTTAGTTCACCAATAATCTGTATTCTTTCAATGAGTTCAACATTTATTTTGTTTGTTTCTTGACTCAAGAATAATCTAATTTGTGAGATCATGGTGATGCTCAACATGTCTTTGAATTTCCAACTCCTTTTCTTGTAGTTTCTCTATAATCTTTCTCCTTTCATCAGTGACTAGTGTTATTTCTATTTTAGCTTGTCTAGAAGAACTAATCACATCAATCATTCTCACCATCTAGGTCTCTTGACCAATTTGTGGCATCTTCATTTTCTCTATCAGATGTTGATTGATCTCCTTCAGATTTGTGATTTTCTCTTCTTATGTGTCTGATGTATAACTTTCATTGGATCCTGAAGATTCAAATAAATCTAGGATCTCTTCTTCTTGATAATATTTTTCATTGCTCTGAGTTTCCACACCTTTCCTCTTATCCAGTAGCTCTCTCAACTTGATTCTTTCTTCTTTATATTGTTCATAGAACATCTGTATCTCAAGCTTTTTAGTCTCAATATTCTTATCAAGTTTGTACTTCTCCATTGTATGATCTTTTCTCTTAAGCCTTTAAGCTTTTCCTTGAAGATACAAAGCTCTGATACCAAATTGTTGGGATTAATGGGAAGTAGTACTAAGAGGGGAGGGGTGAATCAATACCTCTAAAACTTTTCACACTTTTCACAATTCATCATTAGTAATCATTCATTACTGCATCATAGACCATTATTGTTGTTCTTTCTTATGCATGTAGTATTAATTCATAGTCTTTAAAGGTTTGAAAAATTCATAGAAACATTTATGAAAGCAATAAACACATAACACAAGATATAATATCGTAGAAAAATCCTATTAGGAAGTAAAAACTGCGGTGGGGATGACACCCACAAAAATTCACTATCTGCAAATTGGAAGCGAGCTGGTAAAGGCTTACAATTGATCACTTCTAATGATCTACCCTTTTAGGAGTATTAAGGTGGAGACCGGTTAATATCTACTCTATTAAGAGCTTTAGCAACACTGATTTAAGTGTGCACCCAGTTAAGAGATTTACAATAGGACTGTTAAGTCCACCTTTCTTGAAAGGATTTATTATGTGTACTACACTTGTTAGAATGAGTACATATGATTGAATTGACTGTATGCAATCTACAATTGCCAATTATAGATCCATTAAAGCTCTCATAATAATAATATCACATTAAGTGACTGATTAATACCTTTCTCTGCTCGTTGGTAGCCTGTGTTCCTGTTCTTGAAACTGATTTGATTCTTTTTTGTTCCTCTGCATGAATTCTCTTTTCTGGTCTCTAGATTCTCTCTGTGGCTACAATCTTCATTGAACAACAACTATTATGAACATTTTGAGCATCTATTTATACAATTATTTGACCTATCTTTGAATCATGCATTACAATGTTAACTCTTAGGTCCAAGGTTTACAAAATGACCTTGATCTTTAGTTTGCATGTTTTAAATCAGTAAAACTAATTAAAACAATATTAATCACATTAATTCCTCCACACATAATGGATTTAAAATTAAATCAAGAATCTATAAATACAACTTCAATGATTTATCTGACATGGAAAGTCAGATCCATTTTTTGTGGGATGTAACCGACTGCTGGTTCTTGGTCGTCAAATTGAACTGAAAGTCTGTTGGCATTCCTTTCTTGAACTGATCATAAGGTTCCCTTCAACTGTCAGGTTCCACTCAGTTCTATTCTTTGAGGTTGCATTATTGTTACTCATCGGGTTTCATTAACCTTTTTGTCATTGGATAACACTAAATAGTGTTTGTCAGGATGCTTTGAACTTTACAGTATCGGGTAACCTTGGCATTGGGTAGTACTGTGCACTGTCTGTCAGTGTAGAGTAAACCAATGGTGCAGATCATGTTTTTCCTTGTGTATACTAATGGTAAAATATAATGCCTTCATTACCATGGAAAAAATGGTTGTATCCCACTTGGGTCATTCCCTCTCACCACCTTTGTAAAGGAATTCTCGAGAGGCAAGCCCACTAAAGATCTAGCAAGTATATGGAAAGCAAGAAATGAAATGACAAAGTAGGTTTAGGAGTTTGATTCACCCAAAGGGTGAAGATCATATCCCTACTACTTCCTCACTTCCAATCATGATTATCAAAGTTCATTCCAAGCCTCTTTAATTCACAAACAATAGGCTTAATTAGGTGTTTGGTTCATTACTTAGCTCTTCTCTATCCAAAATTTAGCACGCCAAGGAGTTTTATTCACCACAGGTGAAGAACATATCCCTAATGCTTCACTTAACATTTCAATTTGATCTTTTAATTTAAGCTAGATGTGTAAATATAATTTCCACAATCTAAACAAAATTCATAAGGATTTAGGAATACCTCGTTTTGATGCTAGCAAAGCCTAGGTGCATTTATGATTTTTTTTATTTTTCTTTTTGTATACTCACCTATTGGCTATTGTTCTCACTCCTTAGCATCCAATTTTTCTCCCCAAAATGTTATTTTCAACAACCAAACAAGAAAAAGTGAAGTAAAATCCAAATCAAATCCACCTCAAATGAATGAACAAATTTTTAAGCCAAAGATGGAAACTTAGTTTTGTAAAGTTTGAGAATTTTGATGTAATGTTTGTATACTTTCTCTTCTTCTTCTAAGTTTTACATTATGTTTTAATTATGGGTTTGTGTAGCATATTTGTTCAATCTTTTAGATTCCTTCTCTTACCAATAATTTGGTACTATACACTTTAATTTTTGATCCTTAAGATGTATCATATTCAAACAAGAGAAGTATCTAAAGGACTATAAGGCATGTTATAAAATGCTTGGTAAAGGTTAGTGATTTTCCAATACCTATTTCATTCTTGAATCCTTTCCTCCAATGTTTTGGCTTCGATTGATAATTGTATCCATTTTGATTCTTTGTATAGCTTCCTTGCCTCCTTCCTTTGATGATAATTGTGTCATTTGTGTATTGCTTTGTGAGTTTTTCTTGACTTGATCATTTTAATCATCTACAATTAATAAAAAAAACATCAATTAATTGTCAAATTTATCAATTATAAAACTTAAAGTTGATGTTCTTATCATTAACCAAATGTAACGCAGAACAACCCGAATGGAACTCAAGACACATCGAATGCAACTCAAAATAGACTAGATGAAACTCAAGACAAACCAGATGCAACTCAAAAAAGACCAGATGCAACTCAAGAAAGATCGAATGCAACTCAAAACAGCCCAAATGAAACTCAAGATAGACCATATGCAACTCAAGACAGAGCAAATGTTTTTGCAGGAATTCCTAAATGAAATGCAACCTTTCTAAATGAAATGCAACTTTTCTAAATGATATGAAAAGATGTGAATGATATGCAAAGATTTTCCAAATGATATGCAAGGATGTAAATGATATGCAAAGAGTTTCCAAATGATATGCAAAGATTCACTTAAGTGAGATTCAAACTTTCCTAAATGCAATTTAAACTTTCCTAAATGTTATGCAATCTAAACTAAATGATAAAATTCATGACAATACACCAAAGAACCCTCAAATAAAGCCTATTTAACATCAAAAACCAAATGCAAGCTGATTAGAACCAAGTGTGAGCTGATTGAGACCAAGTGTGAGCTAACACAGGCTAGGAATGAGCTAACATAGACCAATTGCTATCTTTCACAGACTGGGTGCTATCTTTCACAGATCAGGTACTATCTTTCATAGACCAAGTGCGAGCTTCTTTGGACCAGGTGCGAGCTTCTGATGTTTTTGGAGAATCTGAAAAGTGAATCCTTCAAATTTGATGTTAGAAAGTGAGGCTTGAGCCCCACGGGGGGTGCCAATGTAGTTCATAAATCTGCAACTCACAAACCTGCATGAAACATTAGTTTAACATACTTTTCAATCAAACTTTGAAAGATCTAATTAGTTTAGCAAATTTGACAATAAAATAAAATCAAAAGCATCTCATGGATCTCTATTTAGGAGGAATAAACCAATGCTCTTAGCTGCAAAGAAACCTAAAGTGACAACCCCTAAAATGAGAATTGTACTAATGATGATGAAGATATGGATTTAAGATGAAAAGTAAGATGAAATGCCATATTATTTGCTCAAATTCTATGTGATCATGAATGAGATTTCCATTATAACAAGACTTATTCAAGAATGCTTCTATGCTAAATGCTAAATGCCCAATTCCAAATGCAATTTGAATGTAAATGATGGGTCTAAAAGTGAATTGGTCCTTTTACACTAAGAAAATCATCCTATTTATAGGAATTCCCAAGGGTAGGGGAGTGATTTTAATTAATCAAAGTCAAGGTATAGTTGAGGTCAAGGTTGAGTGATTGGTTTCAAATAGGGGGACAAGATGACAAAAGGAGTGGTGAGGATAGAAAAGCCTAAATGAGTGGCTAGGATAGAAAATCCTTGGAGTGATCCATGTGCTCTTCATCCCTTCTTCTCACTAGCTCTTTGATTCTCTATCCCCTTTTGTTGAAATTAATTAGGATTTAATTAAATCAAGCAATTAATTAAATTATCCATGTAAGGGGTTTTAATGGGTTGCATTTATTTAATTCAAACTATATAACTAATTCATTTAATCAATTACATAGTTTAATCAATCCCCTTTTAGCTTAGATTTAATCAATTAAATGGATTTATTATTTAATCCTTGATTTTGACTTGATTTGACCCCTTTTGACGTTCATTGACCATGTTTATTTTGGTTGACCAATTTAGGGTGTCTACAGTAGCTTTCATTATTTTATATATAGATATTGTTTCATGTATGGATCTAATCATATTCAATTATTTTAGATTCCTTATTTATGAAGTTCTCACTTGAGTATCATATAGTATTAAGCACTCACTAACATGCCTTGACCAATAATAAGTGTGGTGTTTATGGAATGAATTTTTTTTCCAAAGATGGATTTCAAAAGAAATTCTCTCGTATAATTTTAGGGTGGATGAGAAGAAATAGACAAACATTTGAATAAAATATGTGGATCATTGGAAATTGAAGACAACATTGCAGGTGACATGAGAAAAATCCATTTTCCTTAATTATCAATGGTGTCATATTTTTTTCTAATGTTTCAACTTAATTTCTTCTCATATGTTGGTGGCAATTTAGTACTTTATATCAATCTTCTCCCAATGCAGCAAAATAGAACTAAGTAAAAAGTTTATGTTATAATTTTCTTTATGTATTGTTGTATCATGAAATATGTTGAAATTGGCATCTTTTAATCTCATACATTTTTATTCCATAAAAGGTTTTCCCAATTTTATGAATTTTTCTATGAAAGAGACTGAAATGAGGTTTTTTCATTGCCATTTATGACTTTCATTGACTAAAATCAAAAGGCACGTATGTCTAGTTTTATGAAATTTTCCACCAAAGAGACTGAAATGATGTTTTTTCATTGACCCAATTATGACAGTAACAACCATCAAGATATCTTACATAGATAGATTTGAAAGAGATTTTGTTTCCTGGGATGGGCTATGCAGAAGCTTGTGTCATTGACATTTATTTGCCAAATTCCATCTATTGTCAATCTGAGTTATTCCAATTCTTATCATGCAGTCCAACTCTTTGCATCCCTGGATTCCTTTTTTTCTTAGTTTGCTAGATTTCTAGTGTATAACTATTGCATCATACTTAATTAGTGACACTCTCATTGCATGTCAGATAAAAATATTCATTATTTGTTAAGGAAAATAGTTGATAAGAAAGGCATCTTTAGTGGTGTTCCAATGTTGAAGCTACAAATATAGCTCTGTTACTTAGGTTTCTACTACTATGCTCGTGGTTACATATTAATGATATCAAGGGTTGAATCTTCTAAATATAAGGGCTAAGGAATGATTGGTCATCAGATTTATTGTTCTATTATCTTAGATAAGTTGGTGTCGTATTCATAAAAAAATTGATAATATGTAATTTCAACAAAGTGATGCTGCCCAACTTAAATTATAGAAAATAAATAAATAAAAATGAAGAGAAAAAAGAGACAACAAAGAAAAGGAGGGAAACCCTTGATATCCCAAGATAGTAAGAGTTCTCTCAAGTGTTGAAAACTTTGAATAAATAAATGATCAAACAAAAATCAATTAGATTCAAGGGTGAGAAACATTATACCTCATGCCAATTTTTTTTCCTTAAATGCTACATCCTAGGACTTGTACCTTTTTAATTGAGTTAAGAATGTGGTATGTTGCACATAATTTTACATTTCAAGAATATGTTTAAATGTAGTCTTTTCAGTCACACTATGGATGTACCTTGGCGTAGATGGTGTATCTTAGAACTTGTTCTTTTTAGGTTGACGTGCTCTGCATCCAAAATTCAACATGATATATCTTGAGGCCATTGTCGATTCTTCCCTTTTCATTCAGTTCACATGGTATAGCTTATCTTGGATTTTGAATCCTAGGACTTGTACATTGTTGGTTGAGATATATCACACTAAACGTGATCTTTTGTTTTATGTTTATTCTTTTTTTTGTTGCCTTTAATGAATATTTTGATAATCAATTGACATCCAATGGAATGCTATGTGTTCTCCACTAGGTCACAAAAGCATCTCATGGAGTGGATCCCTTTAAAGTAGAGGTTAGGTTGTTTGATAAGATATTTCTATTAGATGTTAATATCTTATTAGATTGCAATGATTTGAGAAAGATTTATAATACATAGAAGGCAGTAAGAGTTTTATACATCTCATTTTTTCTTTTTTTTCTTTTTCTTCCTCAGAATCCAAGTGAACTAGATGATTGGTTATCTGATATAAATTCTAAGTTAAGAGGAGTGATAATAGAGGAATATTAAACTCCCAACTTGGTTAAGGCTAAAATTGGTGACAAATTTTAGATTGAAAGGATCGGTAGGCTATTTTCCATGCATGCCATATTTATGTGTTGATAATTTTATTTACAAAGATTATCAGATGAATTGGTGTTGATTATCTAATTTTTTTGAATGATTTTACACTTTGCACTCTAGTTAGATTTTCCTATTGAATAATAGGCATTTAGAAACTTCCTATATGCTTTAGTAGCAATTTCATGTTTGATGGGATAGTTCTTAGTTGATCAAGATTAAATTATAGATAAGATAATTTCTAGCTAAATTGTTGCTTTACGTGATTCTTATGCTAAGGTGAGAAATGAGTAGAATCAACATAGATGAAATTTGAATCAACAAAGGCCATTTCCAGGATCACAGTTTCTGATTATTAAAAACTCTACCATGAATATATGTCAAGTAATTCTATGCTACATGTATTATTTTTTAGTTTTGTATAAAATACCCAACAAAATTTATAATTGTTGCAAATTTACAAAAATAGTTAGTTTAGATTTATTTAAGCAGATTAATATTTTTTAACTTACCTAGGTAAAAGCACAAAGCTATGTCACGTTTCAGGACCACTTATCAGCACAACTAAATTTGAGTATTTCTAAATAAAAATTATTTTTTGTCAAACATATGGTCTAGCTAGATTCATTTTAGCTAAGCTAGATAAGTGGTTAAACTTTTCCAATTGGAAATGTCTATTAAATGCATGTTTTATACTAATTACCAAAGAAATAAAATTATTTCAGAAAATTGATGTTTCAATAACCCTTACTCTTTTTGATGATATTTTTAAAAAATATAAAAAAAATACCCTTTTGTACAGCTCAGAGTCAAGATTATTGTCATATAAAGTTTATAATATTTTTATTAGATCTAGTATATTATAATTTCAAAATACAACAAGTAGGTATTTTAACATTCGAGAACATGTTGCTTCAAATAAATAAAAAAATAGTAAATCATATCAAAAAAATTTATATTTATATTTAACACTAGAGGAGAGATTCCTCTTCAAGAATATGTAATTTTTATTTCTGACTGGTGTAGATTTGATAGGGGAAATTTGGAGGGAGGTGAAAACTGTCGATTTCAGATAAGTTCAACTTTGAGCAGTTATAACGAAGAAAATATACATTGAAAACCAATCTTTCTTCTTTTCTACACTAGCTATACATTTTATCTATAATATATTTTGAAATTAGGGGAAAAATAGATTATTTTCATATACTTGTTTGGAGGGAAATAGACCCCAGATTTTCAGTAGTTTTCAGCAATGGAAAATTGTACTTCAAAAATAAAAAAAACTATGTACATTCTAGTTCAATTTTTAAAAAAAAAATTATAGACATAAACTTAATCCATTTTTACACATTTCTTTAGTTTACATCATCTTCAAATTCTAAATACAAATGCCACCTTTTATGTTGTTAAAGTTGAACAGTTTGCATGTTGTGGTCCTTTTCCTTTATAAAAGTGTGATAGAGGTTTGTACTTTTACCCACCTTTTACAAGTAATATATTAACATTCAAAGAATGTATAAATGTGTGTATGTATGCACCAAAGTCTCATGCACAATATTTTTATGCTTCAATTTAGATTTTCATTGAAAGAATGTCCAATACTACAATGGGTCCTATAGTAGAGAAATCTCCTAGAAAGAGAACCATCTCTTTGTCTTCACCAAACATGTTCTTAACTAGTATCCAAGATTAAAATTTAATATAAGCCAAAGGATGTTTTAAGACCCTAGATTTTCAAGGGTATTAATTGTTTTTAAAGGGTGCTAGCTCAATGGAAGAGTGTATGTTTCACAAGCAGGAGGTTGGTGGTTCAATTCTAGCACACCTTCTTATAGAGACAATTTTTAAGACAAATTTTAAGATAATAATTTAAGACAATTTTTAAGACAATCATTTAAGACAATAATTTAAGACACTCTTTGAGAGACAAATTTTAAGGCAATACACAACTTTTATTTTGTCTCAAATTAAGACATTTTATTAAAAAAATATCTTAAATATTGTCATAAAACCCCACTATATGTAGTACTGAAATAAAGTACCAAATGACCAAATAAAATACCAAATGACCAAATAAAATACCAAATAAATGACCAAATAAAATATCAAATGACCAAATAAATAACCAAATAAACTACCAAATGACCAAATAAACTACCATATGACCAAATAAATGACCAAGTAAACTACCAAATGACCAAATAAACTACCAAATGACCAAATAAATGACTAAATATATGACCAAATAAATGAATAAAATAGTCTAGCTATAAATTTTGTCATGAGATAAATGACCGACAATAAATTACCAATGGTCACATGATCAAATTTGGTCAATGTTGTTATTTTTGTACTAGTGATAGTTGACATCAATGACAACATAATATCTGCTCATCCTATAATCAAATCTACATCATGAGATTTCTAAAACTCACTTACCATCACTACATCATATATGCCAACAATATCCCTCTTCGGTATTCATGGCAATACTCTATGAAACACTTCCTACCTCACCAAAGATGGCAACACTCCTCCTTAAAAATGTTTCCTTTTCTATCTTTCATCTATTCTAAAATTACTCACCCTTTGTCATAAATACATTCTCCATTGCCGTACATTCTCCCTGTGACATAATTCTCCCCATTTGACAACAATGCCAAAGCTGTCAATCACACCTTATATTTGTTCTATTGTTCGTAACTTCATAGACTGTTCCCCCTAAGGAGTAACCCCACAATATAAATCCCATCATAAATATATTCAATGAACACATAGGATTGATGCAAGTCCTTCTTCTTCTTCTTCTAATTCAATGCAAATAGGGGAATGACCCCCAGTCTACCTCTTAGATACACAATGTATCCTTTGGTAATGGTTTTTTGAAAATATCAACAACCTGCCCTTTAGTTGGCACATATTCCAGCCTCACTTCCTTTTCTTGTACCTTTTCTCTAAGAAAATAATATTTGATAACTATATGCTTTGTCTAAGAGTGTATCGCTAGGTTCTTTGAAATATTAATACAAATTATATTGTCAAAATAGATAACCACTAGTTCAGTTACCTTCTCCTGAATTCCTTCCAAATATGCTTTATCCAAACTATCTGAGTACAATCAATTGCAGAAGGAACATACTCATCTTCAAATGTATATTGTGATATATAGTTATGCTTCTTACTTTTCCAGGATACAAGCCTCTCGCCATGAAATAATGAACCTCCACTTGTGTTCTTTCAATTGTCAACATTACCTTCCTAATCAGCATTAGTAAACACATTCAAAGAGAAATCACCTTTATGTCCATAGTAGAGACCATAATCTTTAGTTCCCTTAAGATATATGAATATTCTCCTTACTAAAACCAAGTCAGATTCCTTAGGATTAGAAAAAAATCTTGCCACTAATCCAACTACATGTGCTATGTCTGGTTTGTTGTGTTGGTACTCATTTCTGTGAGTACCATCTTAATTTTTTTGCAGAGCTTTAGGATCTTTCATGGTGGAATTCCAAAGTTGCAGAGAGTATCTTGGTCTCTTTGCAGTCAAAAGTGTTGAAAAGAGTCAAAGGATCATTGGTGCCTTCATTGGTTTGTTTTGTGTTTGAAACAGTCCACGTCTTTTATCCCACCTTGGTTGTGCAGTGAGGGTACTTAGTGTGTGCTGAAAATATGACACACTTCTATGAGTCATTGTATTCAAGATTGCTTAGGAATAAGGTCTCAAATGGTGACACATAGCTCCCTATTCATGGAGTGCAAGGGTTTGTAATGAAGGCCCTCAATTTAGACCTAGTTATGCCCATGCAAGTACACCATGAAATGAGAGATTCAAAGAAGAAGAGAAAGAATGATAGTCTCCATGATCATCAAATATGCATTGCAAATGAGAATGAAAACTATTCTATATGATAACAATGCATGGAAGTAAATTAATCTATGAAAGGAAAATATGCAAGATTCATATATAAAAGGAAATGTAAAAGCTTAATCTATGAAAGGAAATATGAATCTAATATAAATGGATTTCCATGGATGCATGAGAGAAGAAGACAAGAACAAGAGAATTTGCATGGTTCAAGCTCAAATGCTCAAACTCTCCTCCAAAATTGCTCTCTAAACCTGCAACATAACAATAACATAAAACCCATCTCCCTCCAAATGAGAAGGAGAGGGCTCCTTATAAAGGAAAGTGTGGAGAGGAAAGCATCCTCAAAGAGAAATGTGGGATAAATCCCTGAAAGGAAAGTAGTGAAGAAAAATGAGTTTTATTTATTTTTTATTTGATTTGTTTCCTTTTTCATCACAAAGAGGGATTTAAGAGGGGTTTTTATTTATTTAATTAAAATAGGGATTTTATTTTAATTAAATAAGATTATTTTATTTAATTAAAAGAGAGATTTTATTTTAATTAAATAAGATAAGATTATTTAATTAAAAGAGATATTTTAATTAAATAAGATAATATTATTTAATTAAAAGAGAGATTTTAATTAAATAAGATTATTTTATTTAATAAAAAAAGGATGTTTTATTTTAATTAAATAAGATTATGGATAAAATGTTAAAACATTGGGAAATATTGAAATAATTGAAGTAATTACGATTTGATCAAGGAAATTGATTTGAATTGAAAATATTGCAAGGCATTGATATAGGAAATTGATAAATTGATTTCATCATTTGATAAATTGAAGAATGGAGGCCCATAGTCTAGGCGACCATTTTAAGGTGCATACATTTGACCCTCTTTGACTAATGTGTGATCTTTATGGGAACACATGTAGTCAAAGAATGTGGTTTAAGTGTGAGATCAATTTGAGATCACAAAACAACCTAGACATGTGATCGATAGATGGGAACACATCAGGACAAAGATAAGACGATTGAACAAGACAAGGTCAACACCCTTGTAAATAGGTAATTGATATGTCCAAGATAAGAATATCAAACAAGGTTTCCCCCAGCGGAGCAATTGATAGGATTGATGAAGTTGAATCAAGGATTGAAGTTTGATAGGTACTGCCCCCTCATTATCGAAATTGAAATGAGATAGAGGAGAAACAACAAATTAATAAATTTGATCAAATCGAACTAAAGATAAGGTTCTTGATGTAAGATGAAATATATAAGGATCATAAAATGAAGGTAGATCATCAAGCAAAAAATATTATTCCCCATGGTTGAATTAGAATAAAAGAAGTGGGGTGAAAGCGAATGGAAGATAGAAGTTTGGAAGAGGTGAAAAGAAATGGAGAGAAGAAAGAGACTTTTCTTTAAGAAAGAGAATTCCCCAAAATCAATCAACTATTTAAGATATAAAATTTTGATTGAGATCATGAAAGAAGATAAGGAAATGAAGATCAAACATGACCACAGTTGATTAAAAGTCCACATGAAAGATGAAGGAAAACCCTCTCAAACGCATAATGTAGCCTAAAAATGCAAATTAACAGGAAGTCTAACAATGAAAGCTACATGAAAATGAAAAGGTGTACTTGCAATAGAGAAACTATAACATAGGATTTTGTGTTCATCATTCATTAGAGAATGTTAAGGAACTTATTTTCATCATTGGGCCATTATTAACAGACATCATAAAATCACACTATCATCACTAGTCATAAGCGAAACTATGAATATATGAATGTGATTAATATCAGACTGGAATGTGGGAAGATTCTAACATAAGCATCAAAGACATAAAGGTGAAGATGAATTTGATGTTAACATACCCAATTTAATGTAGCAAAACCACACTCACAGCAAGGCGTAGATGTTGGGATGACCATAAGAATGGTTGTGAAAAAATAGTTAAGGATGATGCCTCAAATCTCCTCAGTGTTTCAAGGGGACAATGAGAGACACTCTAGCATTTCAAGACCACACCCAAAAGTAGAAATCAAGTAAAAACATGCCCCATGCCCCAAGTCATATATCTATACATCTTGGAGAGACTTATTAGACAAGGACAAACAATGAAAATCAATAACAGTCAGCACACAAAGAAAATATCATGACATAGCTCAAGAATTAAGTTTTGTGTTTAAAAATTGAAGTGTGTTAACTGATACTAATTTCTGAGGATAAGGATCAAATTATTGCAAGCAGGTAAGATCACATGACAAAACTGGGTAAGACCAAACTGATAAGTGTTGAAAAACACTTGATGTCAGGGGTTGTATTGAAAAATACATTTGGGGTGGTGTTGAAAAACACTTGATGTCAGTTGTGGTATTGAAAAACATAGTTGGGGTTGTGTTGAAAAACACCTATTATGAGATTTCCTAAATACTAACGCATCCAAGAGACCAAAGCTAACACAGGTATGCCCCATAGACAAAGACAAAGACCAATTCCAGATTGAGGAAACAAGGACAAGGCATGATGGAGAAAGGCTAAGATTCAAGGATACACACTAAGAAACATGGGTGTAAAGGCCTCAAGTAGCACCTATTTCTAGTTTTTCACCACTTGGATTTTATGGCATTTTTTTTTATTTTGCTACAAAGGCACCTGTTTCCAGGTTTTCATCAAGGCACTTTTTCTATTTTTTTGGATGTTTTGGATTTTTTAATTTTTTTTAATTTTTGGAATACATAATTTGTTTGTAGATACATAAAAGTTCCTTATGGCTAGGTTTTCACTAAGATGATAATTTTTTTAGGACATATTCAAATTTTTAGAAATTTTTGACAATATATCATTTTTTGGATTTTTTTAGGATCAATAAGTATGTACAAAGGATGCCCCCAGATAGAATGGACATCATGGATATAACTTATTTAGGTGAAATACATTTATAGGATCATGGAGCCTCTCTCCCTCTACTATAGATAGTAAATAAGCACCTAACCCAAAAGATGATATGATGATGTAAGCTCCAAGCGAATTAGGTTCAAATACTCCATTTTGATCTCTATGCTATTGATTCTTAGGATTTCACGTAGGACAAGATCTCCCACTTGAAATTCTCTAGGGAGAACCTTCTTGTTGAAGGCTTTGGGCATGCACTTTTGATAAACCCTCATATTGTCAAATGATGCTTGGTGTTTCTCATCTAGAAGTTATAACTCTTGAAGTCTCATGGCACGGTAGTCTTCATTTGTAACTAGGCCTTTGAGAGAAACTCTAAGTGAAGGAATCTCAACCTCCATATGTAACACTGATTCAACACCATATGCAAGGTAAAAAGGGGTAGCCCTAGTAGGAGTATGAATACTCATTCTATAGGCCCACAAAGCCAAATTTATCTGTAAGTGCCAATCTCTACCATTCTTACAGACTGTTCTATGTAGGATTTTAAGAATGGTTTAGTTTGATGCCTCTACTTGACCATTTCCTTGTGGGAAGTAAATGGAAGACCAATGTTGTTTAATCTTGAATTTCTTCCATAGTATCTTAAGATCTTTAGTTTTTAACTTGCCTCTGTTGTCAGTGATAATCTCGGAAGGAACTCCATATCGACAGATGATATGGTTTAGAATGAATAGAGAGACTGTTTTTCCCGAGGCAACAAAAAGTGGGAACACATCTACCCATTTAGTGAAGTAATCAGTAGAAGTGATAATAAACTTGCATCCACCTGATGACTTGGGATGGATCTGCCCAACAAGGTCAAAGGCCCAATGCTGAAATGGCCAATGAGATATAGAAGGAATGAGCTCCCTGCCTAGAGCATGTATTAGGTTACCTTGTTTTTGACACTTTTCACATGACTTTGCAAAAGGTATTGCATAAATCTCCATCGCAGGCCAATATTACCCCTTCCTAAGCAATCTTTGAGCCATGGAAAGGCCATTGGAATGTCCCCCATAGATTCCCTTATGGATGTCAACTAACTCTTGGTCAGATTCTTCCTTTTCTAAGCATCTAAGAAGTGTTCCATCGAGACCCCCCCTATACAAATCACCTAAGATAAGGGAATGGTGAGAGCCATTTTGGGTGAGGTTTTTGCATTCAGGTTAGTTAAAGGTTTCAGGTATAATGCCATCATGAAGGTATGAGTAAATGGCATCATAATAGGATGACTCATGACCAACAAGGGTACAAATGACATGACTTTCATGGGAGTTATAGATAGGGTGGTATAGCTCTTCCACCAGGAATTCAAATATGGATTCTTGTTACTCTAATTGAAGGAGTGAAGCAAGTGTATCCATAGCGTCATCTGCTTTGTTTTCTACTCTAGGGATTTTTTGAAATGTGAAAAATGTGAAGTATCATTTCAAGGAATCAACCATTTTCTTGTAAGGTACTAGTTTCTCATTTTTTTTTTGATATTCATCATTCACTTGGTTGATTATCAGCTATGAATCCCCATAGATGTGTAACTCTATCATTCTCCATTCTATGGCCATATTAAGTCCATTTGTTAAAGCTTCATACTCAGTAATATTGTTTGTAAATGGGAACAATAACTTGTAAGACTTAGGAATCATGTACCCATGAGGAGAAACAAATAAAACAGCAGGTCCTAAACCGTTTTTCTTAAAGGATCCATCAAAGAACATTTTCCAAGTTCTTTCAATCATATACATGAGGTGTTCATTTGGGAAGTCAACTTGAATAGGTGCATTATCTTGTATTCGGAAATCAGCCAATTGATCTTCTGTGGCTTGTCCTTTGATTTCTTTACGCTCAATGTACTCTATGTCAAACTCTGAAAGGATCATCATCCATTTAGCAAGTCTACTTGTGAGGGCAGCCTTACCTAGCAAATAATTGAGTGGATCTATTTTTTCTATGAGGTGTATAGTGTGTGCCAACATGTAATGTCGCAACTTTTGGGAAGAAAAGATAATTGCAAGGAAATCTTTCTCAATGCTAGTGTAATTAACCTCATATGAAACAAGAGTGTAGCTAATATAGTATATTTCTCTTTCTTTCCCATTTTCATCAAGTTGAGCTAGTAATTCCCCCAAAGAAGATTATGTCACTGAAATGTATAGAATAAGTGGTTTCCCTAGGACATGAGGCATTAAAATAGGAGGATTTGGCAAGTATTGCTCAATTTTATCTATGCTCTTTTGACAATCCTCATTCCAAACACATTTGACTCCTTTGTGTAAGTTCTTGTTGAAGGGTTGAGCTCTATCTACCAATTATGAAATGAATCTCCTTATAGATTGAAGACATCCTTGAAGACTCCTTATTTGACTAATGTTTCTAGGAGGTGGAATATCTATGATTCCTTGGACTTTTTAAGGATCTACCTCTATTCCTCCTGCTAAAATGATGAATCCAAGTAGTTTTCCAGAGGTGATTCCAAATGCACACTTTTAAGGATTTAACCTTAATTGAAATTGTTCCATGCGATCTAGAATGACTTCTAAATCATCTAAGTGTGTGTCTCTCTTCTTAGACTTGGCCAAGGTGTCATCCACATAATCTTCCATGTTTTTATGCATTATGTCATGAAAATGGTTGTCATAGCTCGTTGATAGGTGGCTCTTGCATTTTTTAATCCAAAAGGCATAATGTTCCAACAATAGGTACCCCATGGACAACTAAATTTAGTCTTTTATTGATCTTCATGAGCTATCTTAATTTTATTGTACCCAGAAAAACCATCCATCAAGGAATAAATATCATAACTCGCAGTCATATCCACTATCATGTCTATATTAGGAAGTGGAAAGTCATCCTTCGGGAATACTCTATTGACATCTCTAAAATATGTGTAAACTCAAATGGATTTGTCATGTTTGGAAACTAGTACAATGTTTGATATCCATTTAGCATAGGCAATAGCTCTTATGAATCCTGCACGAAGGAGTTTCTCTAATTCTGCTTTCACTAGGAGAGCTATGTGAGGATGCGTCTTTCTCAATTTTTGTTTAAGTATTTTGACACCCGAGCTATGCACTAGTGATGCATGATAAGATTAGTGTCCAACCTTGGCATATCTAAATAAGTCCATGCAAAGTTGATCTTCTCTTTCTGTAAGAACTTAGTGTAAGCTTCTTTTTCTTGTGGTGACAAAGACTCAGCCAAGTGTACGATCTGCGGAGCCTCATTTGTACCCAATTTGACTACTTTTTTTGGTTCAATAAGCACTGAATATCTATCTTTAAAGTAGCTAGGGAGATGATCAAGTACCTCATCCTTAGGCACCTTAGAGAGGTTTTCACCCTTGGATACGTCATTTATTTTTACTTTTTTAGTTCTAACACCGCCACACAATGGTTTTCACCATATGAACTCCTATTCTTTTGATTTTATTTTATTTTTATTTTGTGACTAAGGTACTTGATGTTTGGCTTGGTCATGCTGGTAGTCTGTTCACTAGTGGATGAGACTACAAGTCCAATATCATTTAGGTAATAGGCTATCTCATAATCATTTTGAAATGTTAAGAGCTCAGGTTCTTGATAGAGTTGGGACCAATAGATGAGGTCAAGGTAAACAAGGGGTAAGTCAATGACTGGTTCAAGGTTGTAAATGTGGATGATATCATCTCTAGTGACCAAAGAATCAGAGTCCGTCAAGTATCCTTCTAAGCTACCCAAACCAGGATTCGTCCTAACAAGTGAAGAATCGTCCACTAAGGAAACATGTGGGTTCAAATCCTCGAATCCTACATCTGACTTGTCAGCTACCTTGGGTTGAGAACTATAAGTGTGGATGACATCAACATCCATGTCAACTATGGAAGGCTCTGAGAAGGAGTCCCATTCATACTCATATGAACTTGTGTCTAAACTATTACTAGGATGTTTACACCATGAAGGTTTGGGACCTCTTGATGTGCAAGGTCTAGTGTCATCAAGAGTAACACCTTCTCATTCCATTAAACAAGAAATATTCATTCATTGACATTCTATGAAAGGATCTTCTACATCTTATTCATCATTTTCTAAAGTTGCAACTGACGCATGAGTGACTAGAATATCTAAATCTCCCTAGAGGAGATTAGTGGAAGGGACCCAATATTCACACATATCCTACTGATTTGTCAAATTAGGTACATATCTAGGTTCAACTTCACTATCCAATTTATCAATGATAGGAGTAGTGTGCTTGTTGTGATTCACAAATCCTAGGTCAACCGTTGTCTTAGACTTGCCTCCAAAAAGAGAATGATAAAGAGGTTCAGCTCTAGCATCCAATCTGTGATTAAGAGGGCCATGTCTGGGATAGCCCATATGTTTGAAAAAAGTATACCCTCTTCCATAAGCCTTAGGATAGGAAGATAATTTCTCATTGTGCATGTATTTTTCTTCTCTATAAATCTAGTCTCTAACAAACGTCTCTTCTTTCTCATCTTCAATAGGCACTGAGGATTCTACAAATGTTCCTAATAAAGTCATAGCTAAAGAGGAGGGTCTCTTTTCTTGTGAAGGCTTGGGCCATAAGACCGAGGTGAAACTGGTAATGTTGTGAGGGAGTTGAGTTGATACTCCCGATGTCAAGATCTAACAACTTGAGCTTATCTTTACATTCAGCTAAGGTGGCATCGAAGTCTTCTTCTTCTCTATTGAGGGGAACATGAGCTCCTACTGAAATTGAGTTGATAGATAAATTTTTATCCCCAAGTATACAAATATCTATTCCATTGTAAGGGAACTTAACACACTGATGATAGGTAGACAGTACTGCTTGCATATCATGAATCCATGGTCTACAGAGTAAGATATTGTATGCAAGGGGCCAACATCAACTATTTGAAATAAAATATCTTTCTCAATAGAGCTTATCCTAATGGGAAGGATGTCCAACCCCTTGGAACTTATTTCATCCTCATCATAGGCTTTGATGGTGATCTTTTTCTTGGTATCTATGAATTGTTCAGAATAACCCAACTTTTTCAAAAGACTAAAGGAACAAATATTAATCCCATCACCCCCATCTATCAACATGCGCCTAACATGGGTTTTGTCGATCATGACCTCAATATGAAGAGGGAGATTGTGTAAGTGGCCTAAATATTTATCATCATCCTTTGAAAAGGTAAGGTAATGAGGGCTAGAAATATGGTTAACCATGTTCTAGAATTGATCAACGTCCAATTTGCTGGGGACGTTTTCTGCACACAAAGCATCCTCAAGGACTTGTTTGTGTCTCGGGAAAAATTCTAAGAGCTGGGGTTCTTTGTGACTGATCGACAAGATCATAGCTCAACTTAGGATTGACTACTGGTTTTGAGGTGACATTCTTTGATGCCACTTGTTTTGGTTTATTTGATTGACTTGAATTGGGTCCCCTAATGACAATGAGACCTTGAGTTCATGTGACAACATTGATATTTTGTGATGAATCTCCAGAGTTAGGACCCCTTAGCACCATGACGGGTTCTTCATCAAAGATAGGAAGAGATTCCATGTCTAGATCATAACCATAGGGATCTTTACCCCTCATCATGTTGATATTTTCTTCTACAACTTCAAGCATGTTGACAACATTCTCTGCATCTGTGTAAGTGTAATTGATCTCAGCCTTGTCATTCTTAGCTTTAGAGGTTCCCCCCTTCTCATACTTGGGAAAATGTTCTTTGAATGCCTTATGATTGGTGTTGGTGTTCAATCCATCTATATTAATTTTCCATTCTCAATGAGATCTTGGATGATATGTTTCAGTTTCCAACAGTTTTCAATATCATGTCCAATGCCATTGTGAAACTTCCAAAAAGCTTTCTCATCCCACAAATGTGGCTTAACACAGGTATATAATGCTTCACATGATCTTGAGGATGCACAAGGTTGTTGGAAATGAGTGTTTTCAAGACATCCTCATATGAATCACCAAGTTTTGAAAATTGGCGTCTCTCTTTCTTAGGCTCGTCTTGGTATCTTGGCTTGTTCTCTTGTTGATTAGAGGCATTGAGTTTCATGGCTTGAAAAACACTAGAAAAGTGGAGCACAATTTTATCTTTGGGTTTGGAGGGGCCCACAACTCCATCATTAACCACTTGTTTTTTCCTATTCTATTGTGAGTTCTTTCCTTTATCCTTTTTAGAGTTGTTATTTTTTTTACCATTGTTTTTTTTTTTGTTGTTGTTTCCCTGTTTGGTAAAAATTCCTTGTTCTTTCAAAACATCCTCAATCCTACATGTGGTTTAAACCATGGTGTCAAAGGAATCAAAAACCATGTTCCTAAATTCATACCGCATTTTGGGAACCAAGTTGCTAACAAGGATGTCAATCTTCTCATTTCCAAGGATGGTTCTAGAGTAGTGAGAGCATTTTTGTCTCCACCTTTGCAAGAAAGTGACAAAGGATTCCCCTTGATTTTTATTTAAGTTGCATAAGTCAAACATGGTGATAGATCTTGAAAGGTTGTACGTAAAGTGTTGAATAAATCTTTGGACAAGCTCTTTGAAAGTCTTAACGGGAGGAGTTATGTTGGTGAAGCATTCCATCAATTGACCCTTAAGAATCCTTGGGAACAATCTCATGAGGTATGAGTCATCTTGATGGAACTCAAAACTCATGGTATAAAATGTGCACACATGATCATGTGGATCTCCATTCCCATCATACTTGTCATATCAAAGTGATCTCAACCTTTCCAGGGAAGTCTTTCATGTTAACACTTTTTTCAAAAGGATTAGGACAAATTGAATCAAGTGAGAATGAGTTCTTGGGTGCTAACGTCTTTTCCATCACACTCTTAAGTTGTTTGATCTCTTCTTCTTGATATGGACCTTGCTTCTTAATCTTCTTGTCCACATCAAAGTTGTATTGGATTCTAGCACCCTTGTTGATTAAACTCTCTAGGAACTTGTCTTTTTTTTGCTCTAAATATTTCTCCACATATTGCTGGAAGAGTGGTTCTTGTTACATTTTCATGAAGTCTTGGGAGCTGAGGCCAAAACTCAAGCTACTACCCCCATATTATGAACTATGGTAAGCACATTGTGAAGGTTTTCTTGAGTTCCTAAGAGGTGTTTGTCTCCTATAATGATCATATCTTGAAGCCCTTCTTCCTCTAGCGTTAGGAGATTGTGAAGGTGTTCTTGAACGTCTTCCACTTCATGGAGTCTTAGGAGGGGTGGATGGAGGAGAGTTGTTTCCACCACTAACACGCATGTTGTTAAATTGGTCATTAACTTTTTAAGACAAGAGTCTATCTTTCTCTTCAAGGAATGATTTCCTTTTTATCTCCAACAAGGTTTGTCTCTCCAACTCTAGGAGTCTAAACTGTTCTTCCTTTTCAGCTTGTTTATCTAGGAATGTTTTCTTTTCATGCTTAATTCTCTTAAGTCTTTCGCTCATGTATCTTGAAGATGTTTTGAGTGGTGAACTTGGTCTTGAATGTCTAAACAAATTATTGGTGTATTTTTCATTTACGCGAGTGTCATAAGGTTCATCATCTTGGTTTCCATGTCATGATTTTTCATCTTGATAGGCTTACCTCTTACCTCTGTCAGCCCTTTAGTGTGCATCTAGATATCTAGTTGAGATAAGGGGTGAGACTGGTTGACTGTCACAATAGGAAATTCCAAATGAAATGGTATCTCTATGTTTTTCAAATATGTCATCAAGGAATTTATCCATTTCTTCCCTCTCTCATCGATTCATTGTGTAAATCATATCCATATATGAGTGAGAAGATGCTAAGGATGTACTCAACTCACTAAGGATACTCTTGGAATCAAACCAAACTTCTGAGTTGTTCCCAGGTGATTGATCAAATATAGGCTCTTTTCGCTTACGTTTTTGGCAAGTTTGAACTAAGGGTAATTGGTTAAAGACTACTTGAGGTCATTTTCCTTGATCTACTTGATATATTTTTTTAACTAGCATGAAAGAAAAGGTATTGGGTGATAGGATGACCCTAATAAATGTTGGTACCAAACCAGCATAGTAAAGGCATTCACTTGTCCCAAAAGAGAGGTGATATGAGAAAATTTTGCAAAAGGCATAAACCAACACTACCACAGAGGTGCCCACTGAATGGGTGAATACCCTAACACATATAGATTGGGAGGATGATTTACCCAAGTTATATTGATTGAATTTTAATTTGTATGATAGTGAATGGACAAAAGATTACAAAAGTTGTCCAAGTGTATTATCAAAGGATCCAAAGGTTTATCTTCTCAACAAGGACAGTTTCTAGCTCACCAACTCCAAACAAGGTCACTTGTGAAATCAAAGATCACTAGTTCAATAGGTCAAAACACAAGAATCCAAAGTGTAAACAAGCTTCTAACAATGGGGTAAGTGACCTAATCTGATCTGTATTGACCAAGGAAGACTGGAAATGACAGGATAGAAAATTGAGCAAGTTGATAGTTTGACATTTAAGAATGCAGATTTTTTGATTGTTTTGATGTTTGCTTTGATATTTGGTGTACATTTTGATGTTTCACTTGTGCAAGACACATCAAATAGATTGTTTGTTGTAACAAGAACATTTGCACCACAACATAGGTAAGCTAGAAAAATATATGTTGAATTTCCACTTGAACTGAAGTTCATCCATGCCTACTCATAGTGGACAACTTAGAAGCTTGGAGGCACGGGCTCCTCCTTACGGTGCACTCACTTCTCAGGCACACCAAGCTTTGAATCCCAAGAGTAATCACTTCCCAAGGAACCATTGTCTCTAATAAGATCCATGAAAATGTGGGACATTTTATTTAGTCTCTAACCTTTCACGCAAACAGATAGTGGGTTTCTGGTCACTAAAAAAAAGTTTGTAGTCAAGGCATCTATTTAGGTGGTTACTTGTGGCAGATTAGCTCCATTATGGAGGCCTCCTAGGATATAGAAGATATGTTCTGTAAGTTTTAACACACCACAAGGGTACTAATGGAGATCTTCTTCTCGATATAATGCAATCAACACATGTTCACTATGAGATTAATCACAATGAAATTTTTTATATACTAATTTAGAAGGGCTTGGCTTTAGCCTATTACCGGTTAGGAAATACACTCTCACTCACTCTATTAAAGCACTTGGGAGGTAGCCATGATAAAATATTTATATGAGTTTCTCTTACACCCAAGATTCACAAAGGCAAGGGGAGAGGATACGTTCATATAATTCTTAGGATTACAATCTAAAAGACACTTCAAACACATAAGAAAATGACAACAATGCTTCTATATTTTTAATCATCCCAAAAGGGTGACAGCATAGTTTCTTGACATCATTTCCCTTCCTAAAATACCAAATATAAGTTTATTTTAGAAGTCTTGCATGTGCGTTCCTATTTTAATAAAACAAAACAAAATGCAAGCACAAAGTTTAGCGAGCTATCGATCAAGGAAACCTGCAAGATGATTCGTTAGTATTCCTTATGTTGAGTCTTCTTTTCAACATCTTGGAAACCACATGTTAAGCTATTTCAAAAATAAAAAATAGGAAAATATAGTCAACAAAAAACATAAAAAATTTGTAATTAGAAAATAGAATGACAAATCTAGAAATTTTAAAATTTTTGCTGTCAAAGTCGGCACAGGGATTCTCTATAGCCTGCACAAAGATTCCCTATGGTCCATGCAAAGAAATGCCAGAAGATTCCACACAAAGATTCTCTACAGCCCACACAAAGATTCTCTACAGCCCACACAAAGATTCTATACAAGCCGCATGAAGAAATGCCAAAATACCCATGAGGAAATAGAAAGTTCACGTGAGTCAGAAAATAGTGGACATAAAAAAAATAGTAAACTAAAAAGCTCTCTGGTGTCAAAGTGCGCGTGAGGATATATCAGAAGCCATGTGACAAAATACCTCAAATCACATGAAGTATTGCAAAACTTCATGCGGGTAAGTGAGAAATTTTGCGCAAAACTGCACTGCAAAATTGTACAGACAAAAAATAGATTAATTAAAAGAAATACAAAATGAGGCTGAAATTATTTTTCTGCCCCACGGTGGGTGCCAAAAATGTGTGCTGAAAATTTGACACACTTCTATGAGTCATTGTATTCAAGATTTCTCAAGAATGAGGTCTCAAATGATGACTCATAACTCCCTATTCATGGAGTGCAAGGGTTTGTAATGAAGGCCCTCTGTTTAGACCTAGTTATGCACATGCAAGTACACCATGAAATGAGAGATTCAAAGACGAGAAAGAATGCTAGTCTCCATGATCATCAAATATGCCTTGAAAATGAGAATAAAAACTATTCTATATGATAAAAATACATGGAAGTAAATTATTTTATGAAAGGAAAATATGCAAGATTAATCTATGAAAGGAAATGTGCAAGCTTAATCTATGAAAGGAAATATGAATCTAAACTAATATGAATCTAATGTAAATGGATTGCCATGGATGCATGAGAGAAGAAGACAAGAAGAAGAGCATGTTAGAATAGTCTGAAAGGATAACTGAGAGGGGGGGGTGAATCAGTTATTAGTAACTTTAATTATTTTTACTTCCTTAACTTCAGAATACATCAAAGTAAATGCTTAATCAGATAACACAGTACACAACACACAATTTGATTACGAGGAAACTAAATGGTAAAAACCCCGGTGGGAATTAGCACCCAGAATGAACTATACTTGTTTATAGTAATCCCTGTTAGAAGATATTTCAACCTAGTTAGGAGTTGTACTTTACAATGTAATAAGTATAGTGACCTACTTAAGGGTCAGAGCCTATTAGGAGTCTTTTACAAATAACCCTGTTAGGGGTGAGGACTCACTGTCCAAAAGCTCACTACTTCAATGGTGAAGGCTACAACCTTTTTTTTAACAAATATGCACTATATCTGATGATGAACTATAGAGTAGACCTACTATCTTGATCAGTTTCAGTGTATTACAATCTCTCACTTCTTCTTCACATAGATTCTTGATGAATGAACCAAATCTGATATTTTGCTCTATATAAGTATCTTCCTCAAATTATGAGATCATGGGACCTATAAGACAACTCTTCATAACATCCTTGTTGTCTCTACTAAGCATGCAACAATATTACAACCATGCAAGTATAAACTGAATAGACACAATGCTTCACTAGGTCGGCCTCACCAAATGATCTCTAACTTTGCAATCTTATTGAAACACACTTGGTACCTTTAGATTACTATCATCAACTCATGACTAATCATGAATATACATATGCATATCCTAAAGATAGGTGCAACTCAAGAAACACGTTAAATATGTCAGCTCTAAATAGATACTCTTCCAAAACTATAACTGCCAATAACATAATTACACAACTTGACTGAAACATCATATCTGGATCTGTGTGTATGAACATAACATAATAAACATGTCTACAACATGTATCTATCCATGCAAGGCTTGATATCAACATTCTAATTACATACAAAATTACTGTTGTGTATTATATGTTGTCATCAATGACAAACATACAATCAATCAACTTCTTAGAATCAAATCTCCAATAATCTCCCCCTTTGACATTGATGGAAACATATGATATCAAAAACATCCTCTATTCATGGTGTCCTATTTCTTTTACAATATTCTCGATATCCTCATCAAAGATTTCTCTATACTGCTGCAGTTCCTCTATCTGTGTTTTTGTTCCATGTATATACTCCCCCTTAGTACATACTCTCCCTTTGACATCAATGGAAAAAGGGCACCATAAACCATTAGGCATAGGTACTACTCCAGAAGTAGAGTAGTCAACCATTCATCAGTCAGTTAATGACTGATGTTCTTGTTTCTTCTTCTAAAAACACTCAGGAGAGGGAATTACTCCCAACTTCTCCATGACATAATCAAAAGTATCCTTTGATAAGGGCTTTGTCAAAATATCTGCCAACTATCCTTTGGTGCTTACATAGTCCAATTTCACTTCTTTATCTGCAACCTTTTCTCTCAGAAAATGGTACTTGATCTCTATGTGTTTTGTCTTTGCATGCATCACATGGTTCTTATACATGTTAATAGGGCTAGTATTATCATAGTGAATAAAAATAGGATAATCAACCTGAATACCAAAGTCTTTAACCCTCTGCTTGATCCCAACCATGGTTGAACAATTTAGTGCTGCTGCAACATATTCAACTTCTGCTGTTGACTGAGATATACAGTTCTACTTCTTTCTTATCCAAGAAACCAACCTATTTCCAAGAAATACTACTCCTCCTGATGTGCTCTTCCTATCATCAATACAACCTGCCCAATCTGCATCTGTATACACATGAAGTTGTATATTCTCTGATTTAGGATACCATAAACCATAGTCTATAGTTCCCTTTAGATATCTGAATATCCTCTTGATTTCCATTAGGTGATTTTGGTTGGATTCACCTACAAATCTTCCAACAATCCCAACTGCATTAGATATGTCAGGTCTAGACTGAGTTAGATAAATGAGTTTACCAATCATAGATTTGTATAATGTCTTATCAACTGCTGTGGAATCACCATCTTTTGAAAGCTTGCTTCCTATTATCATAGGAGTGCATACTGGCTTACAGTCTTCCATCTTGAAGGTCTTCAATATTTCCTTCACATATTTTGACTGATTAATGAATATACCTTTATCTATCTTCTTTACATTCAGTCCCAAAAAGTATTTTATAGGACCAATCATGCTCATTTCAAATTCATTCTGCATTTCTTTTGCAAATTTTGTACTGAGCTTGTCATTACCTCCAAAGATAATGTCATCAAAAAATATGGCAACTAGTAGTAATCCATCACGTGTCTCTCTTGTGAATAGGTTACAATCTGTTGCTCCTTTCTCAAATCCAGTCTTGGTAAGATAACCATCAAGTCTCGCATACCAAGCTCTTGGGGCCTGTTTAAGACCATAGAGTTCTTTCTTCATTCTGCATACCATGTCTGGTTCATCTGAAAGATTAAATCCTTTAGGCTGTTCTATTTAGACTTCTTCCTTCAAGTCTCTATTCAGAAAAGCTGACTTTACATCCATTTGATAAACTTTATAGTCTTTGAATGTTGCATAGGCCAAAAACAATTTAATGGCTTCCAGTCTACTCACAGGGGAAAATGTATCAGTGTAGTCTATTCCTTCTCTCTGCGGATATCCTTTACATACCAATCTTTCTTTGTTTCTTACTACTATACCATCTTCATTCATCTTGTTTCTGAATACCCACTTTGTTCCAATCACATTTTTGTCACTAGGTCTAGGGATCAATTCCCATGTATCATTTTTAATTATCTGATCTAATTCTTCTTTCATTGCATTCTTCCAATTAGAATCCTTACAAGCATCTTCAACACTTAAAGGTTCAATCTATAAAAGTAAACATACCTCTTCATCCATTTCTAGACTTTTAGCTTTTGATCTAGTCAAAACACTATTTCTTTCATCTCCAATGATATCATCTTTAGAGTGGTATCTAGGTGTGAATTTAGGAATCTTAGGTGTGACTTCTTCATATGTAATCTATGATTCTTCTCTACTTGATTCAAGGTCATTGCATGAGACATCAATGCAATCAAACATTTCTTCAATAACAATATCTTTGCTGCTAGGCCTGGGTTCATCTTCAATCATAGGTGAATATTCATATTATCTCTCTTGAACCATAAAATTCTCATCAATTTTTACATGAGTAATTTCAATTATCTTCTTCAATCTCAAATTGAAAGATCTATATGCTTTGCTTTTTATAGAGTAACCAAGGAAAATACCTTCATCACTTATAGCATCAAACTTACCAACACCATCATCTCTCTTTATGTAGTACTTACTGTAAAATATTCTGAAGTACTTTACTATAGGTACATTACCAAACCAAAGTTCATAGGGTGTCTTATCTACACCTGGCCTCAATTGAGTTCTGTTGATAGTATAGACTATTGTATTTACTGCATCTCTCCAATATATGTGCACAACTTTTCCTTCAATCATCATAGTGCATGCTGTATCAAGTATAATCATGTTCCTCCTTTCTGCAATCCCATTTTGCTGTGGGGTTCTAGGAGCACTCAGCTATCTTTTAATTCCATGTTATTCACAGTAATCATAGAACTAGTCAGAGGTGAACTCTCCTCCTCTATCCAATCTCAGACATTTTAGTTTTAATCCAGATTCATTCTCAACCTTAGCTTTGAATATTTTGAGCTTCTCAAAGGATTCAAACTTTTCCTTTAAGAACGCAACCCACATCATCCTTGAAAAATCATCAACAAAAAAAATAAAATGCCTTTCTCCGTACTATGATCTTGTTTGGGCAGGGCCACATATGTCTATGTGCACTAGGTCCAATTTGTTTTCACATAACACATTCCCTACATATTGTGTCAACTGGTCTTACAATACCAGAAGGTCTCTGATTTCCTTGACATTAATTGTCTTTACTATGTTATCAAAATTGATATGACATAGTCTCTTGTGCCATAACCAACTATCATCTACTTTTGCAACAAAACAACTTACAATAGAATTGAGCTGAAAAACATTATCTTTTATTTTGGAGCCTGATGCAATCATGTCTCCATCCTTGTTGTTAATTATGCACTTGTTGTCTTTGAAATCCAAATGATAACCTTTTTCAAGTAGCTTTCCAAAACTTAGCAAGTTATGATGTAATCCATCAATACATAGAACATCATATGTCTTGTTCTTTCCATCCAAAGTGATAAAACCTTTTCCTATGATAGGTTTAGGAGTGTTATCTCCAAATCTAACCATACCACCTTTTTATTTGTCTAGATAAACAAATCTATTTTTGTCACCTGTCATATGATGAGAGCATCCACTGTCAATGATCCAATCAGTCCTGATGTCTACTTTGAAAATTAAGGCTAACTCATGTTCTTCCTTTTCATTTGCAATGTCCATTTCCTCAAGAAAATTTTCCATGTCTCTAAGGGAAATGAATCCAATTTAACCTTCTCCTAAATTTTCATCAGTTAAACCTTCTTTGGCATGATAACATTCCTTTTTATATTTGGGTTTGTAATCAGATCTGAACTTCTTGACTCTTGTGGGGAACTTAGATGCAAAGTGACCAATCTTGTTACATGAAAAACATTTGAATGGAATTTGTCCTTCATATTTTAATTTTCCTTTCTTTTCTCTTTTAGAAATCATAGCAATGATTTCTTCTAGTTCTTCATCAACTTATTCTTTCTTATTATGGCTGGAGATGTGTAAGGATTTTTTACCATGGACTGACGCTTTGAAAGATGTTTCACTTTTAGATTCAATCTTCAATCTTGATATCTCAAATGTAGAAATTTTGCTAATAAAATTCTCTCTCTTGAAGTCTTGTGAGAATTGCATGGTTTCTTCTAGAATTCTTATCTTGTTTTCATAGTCTGATGTTAAAGTGGTTATCAGTTTGTCCATTATGTCTTCTTCTGATATTTCTCTACCATTGTTTCTGATTCTAGAGACTGCTTCATTTATCCTTTGATTGTAGGCTCTAGTGTTCTCTTCAGGTAACATATCAAGACTATTGCATTTATTTTTTCATGCCTTCCTACGCACATTCTTTGTGTTAGTACTCAAAAATACAACAAGGTTTTTGAGTACCTTGTTAAAATTTTTGCATTTTGGTCCCTTATGAGAACTTTTGAACCTTTTTGCCCCAATTATAAAGTTTTTATGCATATCAGGTGTTCATCTCTCTTATTTAGACATAAGAAGACATCCAAGATTGTCAGATTCAAGTTTTGAGTCATTTAGTGATGTCTTGTTTTGAGCACTTTTCCTTTTTTGCATATGTTGATTATAGTGTCAAATTGTTGTAATTAGCCTACTTTACATCTGAATAACTTGCCCCCTATTGAGTTTTATAGTTCACCACCATGGGGATGTTTAACACGTATATCAGAGAGCTTATTTTTTAAATCCTAAGTCATTTTAAATCTATTTGATAAGTTTTCAGTCTCCCCAAAGTTGGCCCTGCAGAACTATCTTGTTTCTCTGTCATGTCCAGATATCTGAATAGCCTAATTTGAGGTCTTCCGAAATGTATCCAGTTGAATGCATTGCATAATTGAATTTTTCCTCATGTTGCAAACATGAAAGTATACCCATTTGAAGAGTTTCAGACTCACACTAATTCAGTTGTTCACTTTCCCAACTTGATTCCAAATCCAGTTTATGCATATTCACCGAATTTAAAACCAGAAAAGTGTTAAGATGCTAACTTTGCAAATTGATGCCGATAGATCAGCTCACCTTCAGTACAAGCTAATTAAAGATTCATGTTCCATTTGTGAAGGTGAATCATGTTCCACAGGTTTAAATTTTGGGGGCTCTTTTTGATTAGTTTGTGAATCAAAATTTGAAGACAGTTTGTGCAGTTTGGCAGTGCAAAGCAGAGGTTTTTTAAAAAAATTATGTTATTAAAGGTTAAAATAAAATAATGGAAAGGGGAGCCTAGACCTCTGGAGGGCAGTTATGATGTCCATTAGCAATAAAATTTAGCCATTAATGAGCAGCACTTTGAGGAAACATTCAGAAATTTTGAAAATGCAAGAATACAACCAGCCACATGTTTGGTCATATCTCAAAAACTATGAACTGGGTTGGGCTGAATTTTGGATATGCTTGAAAGGACCATGCCAAAAATCTACAGTAAAAATTTGAGCCAAATAAGAGTTGAAATGAAAAAGTTATGTTTCTCTGAGTATTGCAAAAATAGCAAAGTTTTAAAATGCATAAAGATATATCCCACATGCATGGGGTTGTGAAAGTTTTTAACATTTATATGCTCCAAAACTTAGAATATGATTTGAAGAAAGAAACAAGAGGAAATTTGGTGGGTCTCATGGTTGAAATTTAAAAATTCTAGTGGGCCCCATTATTTTAGAGTAAAAATGCATAAAGTTAGTCTCCTTGTCTCCAAGTCTCCAAGTCTCCAAAGCCAAGAAAATCATCTAGAGACTTAGAGACTAAAGGTAGTCTCCTTGTCTCTAAGTCTAACCATAGTTGGAAAAATCATTCAGAGACTTAGAGACTACACTATAAAATTTAACCACAGTAAAGGCATGGTCAATGCGCAGTCAAGTTAAGCTCATTCAGAGACTTAGAGACTAAAGGCTAGTCTCCAAGTCTCCAAATCGAACCATGGTTAATAAAAAGTTTATGAGAGTTAGAGACTACATTGTGCAAAGTAACCATAGTTAAGACATGGTTAATGGTTGAGTTAAGTTAGTATCCAAGTCTCCAAATCAAACCCATGGTTGAGAAAATCATTTAGAGACTTAGAGACCAAAGGCTAGTCTCCAAGTCTCCAGATCTAACCAAACTTAATGAAAACTTCAAGAGACTTAGAGACAATGAGAAAAAGTTGACCATAGTTAAAGTGTAGTTAAGGTTCGGTTAAGTAAAGATCTAGAGACTTAGAGACTAAATCTAGTCTCCAAGTCTCTCAACAAACTCATGGCTAGCAAAAAGATCTAGAGACTTAGAGACTAAAGGTAGTCTCCAAGTCTCCAAATGGATGGAAGGTTAAGAAAAAGTTCAAGAGACTTAGAGACAAAGAGGAAAAGATGATTGGGGTTAAAAGGTGAGTTAAAAGGCCAGTTTAGAGCAGCAAATTAGCATGTGACAAATGTCAAAATCTGGTAGAATCTAGGCATAATATGTAGAAAATTGAGGAAAATAAGAAATTTCAAAGCGCACAGAATTAAAAGAATTTGCTACAGTTTAAAGTGAAAATCAAAGAAAAATATTAAAGGAAAATTGAAGGCTAAAGTGCATAGAAACTATATTAAATAGAAAAATTAAAGTTATATGCATAGTTAAACATAGGAAAAGGTATATTTTTTGGAAAATGTATTTTATTTCAAATTTTTGAAAATGCATTCCAGGAAGAATTTTCAACACAGAGGAAATCAGATTTTTTGCAGAATAATAGCAAATTTGGACAGAATGAATATTATATTATGGAGATAAGATTTGCATAGAAAGAAGAGACAAAATGCACATATATTTTATTTGTAAAATCAAATTTTTGAAGTCACCGAGAAGGATCAAATTTTTGGAAAAGAAGGAATGAGTGCAAATTAGATTTGAGAGAAGGACAAGTGTTTGCCAAACATAGTTTTTAGGGATTTCTTCTCTTCTATATATCTTCTTCTTTTCTCAGTTGTAATGGTTCCTTTCCTCTCCTCTATTCTAGTTTTTTCCTGTAGATGGCCAGAGCAGGTCCCTATTGGTCTGATGAATTTCTATTGCAAGATATACTTTTATTTCTTTGTATATTCTAAAGGCTTATTGTCTGGATGTGTTGAAATAGAATCCAGTAATAGAATACAGTGTAGTTTTCCCTGTTTCATATTATCTTATCTCTTTGCATTTTGTTTGTGCTCTAGTGTGTTTCACTTGTGAGGCATTTGAAATACACCTGCTACAAGCTATTTTGTTTAATTATTTATGAGTTCCTTTCAAGGAGAGGACTAAGTTTCATATATGATTTCAGAGAGAAAAGCATTGTTATAAGGATTTGATGCATATGTATGTATATGAGAGGATAGTTTGTAAGGCACTCTATCTCAGTTGCGTGTAGTTTTTAAGGCACTCTATAGTATCTGTATTGGTTTATCTCTGTTGATTCATGTTTTCATTGACTCTTTGCCCAAGGGATAGGCACTGGTCTAGAGTATAGTTTGCAGTTTGTTCTTTATCCAATATCAAAATCATTTTTATTAAATATACTTTTGTTACTTAGAAAAAATGAGTTGAACTCATTAAGGACTCATATCAGCATGATATTGTCTATTTTAGTGATTCCTTGGAGAGTGAATCAACTAGGTTATCCCTCCTTAAAAGGAAGAAGGATGAAAATCATTGTATCACTGATTTACGCTATATTTACAATCATGGTTTGTATGGTTAAGTTTTGCATTTGGTTATGTTTGGTCATATGCAGAATATTTCATAAGTTGGCTCAAAAATTCCTAATAGCAAATCAGTGTCCACATTAATATATACTATGCAACCAATCATCATAAAGAGGTAAAACCTGCCGGAGTATTTGTGGAGCTCAAAAACGAAGAAGGATCTTATCCAATCCTTAGCAATTAGGATTTTCTTGGCTTGAAGTAGTATTAAATGGTATAGTGTTCAAGTAGTTTATCAAGCACTGGGTTACATGCAAGAAAAATCCCTAACAAATTGGCAACTCTACTGGGGATAGAGATTATAAAGTCTTGTTAAGAATTTCAAAATATCTCTGGTGCTGTTTTAAAAGTTTGAATCAAGTTATAGTGGAGTTTTTCCCATCCGAGTCACCTAACAATTTGGTGACTCTGCTGGGGAATAAATAAAAAGGCTGAAGTATCCCAGAGTCTAGTTAAGAGAGACAGTTATAGAGTCTGGATTTCAAAAGAAAAGATATATTCCTTATGATTTATAAAGTGAGTCAAGTTTGTCTGTTGTTTGCTGAAAAGTGATTGAAAGTTTTTAGTTTCTGCAAGATGGTATCAAAAGGATCTCACTACTGGTGAGTGGGGACTCTGAGTTCTCTAATTTGCACCAGTGTGCATGTTAAAAAAAGACTACAAAAGAAGGTGGACTTGCAGCAATAGTGACAGCAGATTTTTGGGCTCCTGTAGCTATGGACGTAGCCAAGTAAGGAATCAATAAAGGGCTTTATGTGTGGTGTATGTGAGATTGCTTATTTGAAGAAGTCAGAGCTGGAAGAAAGATCTCAACCAGTTGCAAATATTTTTCTCTGCAACAAATTGGCAGCTTTACAATACAACTAATTTGGAGGTGTTTTCAAATCACATATGTGCAACAGCTCAAGTACATTTAGGTATTTCACAAAGTTTTGATAGTTTTACTTATCAAGTGATTGTAGAACTATAGCAAAAAGGATAAACATGTGAAAAAAGAGGTTTACATATTTCAAGTTTTACTTGTATTTTTGCATATTTGAAGGAGATATGTATTTGAAAAGAGGCAGTTTGTAATCCTTTTGACTGCTAAGATGTCTCAATCTAGTGATTGGAGGGGTAATAATTTGTTTGGAGAAATTATTTTTTAGGGTATCCATGGATATCTGAATTATATTCCATCAAAGGTTAGGGAGTGTTTGCCAAAGTTTGTTGGTTTTGGTGAACAATCAGCTGAAGATCATTTAGAAAATTTTGCTGACCTAGTAGACAACCATAACATTTCACATGAGGATATATTGATGAAACTTTTTGTAATATCCTTAGTTGATGTTGCAAGATATTGGATTAGAGATCTGCCTCATGGCTCAATAAAATCCATGGAAGCATTAGAGGCTTATTTTATTAAAATATTTAGTGATTTTCAGCAGCTTAGTGATATAGAGAAATATAATGAAGAAGAGCATAGTGAAGAGCATGACATATATAAATCAAAAGATTTTATATCAGAGTTTGATCTTATCAAAGCAGAGATAGATATGTTGAGGAAAAGACTTCAAGAAAAAGTGGTGTTACTTTTACAAGAACACATGAGGAGAGAGGAAGGAGAATCACCAAGTGATTTCTACATAAGATTTGCTGATAAGCTAAAAGGCTATGGTATCATTTTTTGTCCTCAGGAGTTTGTATGGGTTGAGTTATTTGTCCAAATTTTTTTTCCCCATACATGCAATTTACCAATTTCTCAAAGGGCAGAATTTCTTCAGCAAGTTATAGAATGGATAAAAGGTTTAAAAGATGTTTCTTCTAAAGATATATATGATGTTAAAAACAATGATATTGAATCTGAAAATTATGAGATTATTGAAGAATCTAATGATAAATCTGACAGTGAATCTGAATTTAATAATATTGAAAATGATAAAGATGAATATATGTTTAGTGATGATGAAGAGTCTATTGCTGGTGAAGATATTGTTGATTATGATATTGATATAAAGCTTTATAAGTAGCAAGACAATGAGAAAGATATATGCAACCAACAAGAAGACAACTATGATGCAGACATGAGTATTTGCAGTGAGGACCTTACAAAAGAAGATATGATTTCAGAGGTTTCACTACAAGACTCCAACAAAGAAGAAATTTGCAGCATCATGCAAGAAGACAGTAAGGAGATAAATGAAGAAGATGACTGTTGTTCCCTTCACAGTGAACAAATTGTAGAGATTTTATCTTTTGAGTATCTTAGATATTCAGGAAATGGAAGCTTTGAACTTTCATGTCCAACACATATTGATTTTGACAAGGAAAATGAATCACTACATTCTGATTTTGACATATGTGATATTGTTTCTTCTTGCACTTCTTCTTCATTAGGCTACAATAAAATTCAATTTGATTTATCAAATGATGAGGTTTTTAGTGTGGTTTCAGATTCAGTAGATGTGGAAATTCCAAGTATGAAGTTAAGTACTGATTAAGAGAATAGTGTGGATTTTGAATCTTGTCTTGATTCTAAGTCTGCCTTTGAACTATTAAATAGTGGTCAATCAGTGGCTCAAGTTTCAAAGGAAGAAACTAAATGCGTTGGTATTTTCCCTTCCACCCACCACATTTCTTTAAAATTGTTTGATGATGATAAATGGCAGGGTGCTCCTATTTTTGATAAAGAGGTTATTGCTCCATGTCCTAAGTTTGATCATATCCAAGGTGATGAGTCTTCTCTAATTTTGCATGATATGAAAATAATGGATGTCAATGAACGTAATGATGCTTGCACAAGTAGTGTGATAGAGGTTGTATGTCCCTCCTTTCAGTTGAATGGTGAGTTTTTTAGTTGTGGTTTACAAATAAAAGATGCTAAATGTTACAGATATCAAAGTATGTTCTTATCAAATGACTGTGACATATATATGCCACAAAAATTTCATGATGAAAATTTGCCTAATATTTATGGAAGCTCATATGAAGAATTTGCAGATTTGTTGTCATATGATGAATCGATACATGATGATAGTGGATTGGATTAGACGGGTAAGAGTGGCACTATTATCATACTTTTGAAACATGGGGCAGAGAGCTTTGTGTTTGACAGAGGTAAGAGTTGATCTAAGTTTTGCGGCTTAGGGACTCTTGTAGATAATATACATATTGTACAGTTGTGTTCCCTTTCAGTTGTGTGCTTGCTTTCAATTAGAGGTTTCCCCATTTTTTGAAAGTTTTGAGAGGTGAGAGTGAAAAGAGGAAAGATAAAGTGATAAAATCTGATTTTGAGTTTTGGGGGTGGTCTGCTACTCTAGAGATCTACGGTTCTCAGTATAAACTTGCATTTAACCATCCTCAGTCAGAGCCACTGTTGGTACTAAAAAATACAAGGTTTTTCAGTACCTTGTTAAAAATTTTGCATTTTCGACCCTTATGAGAACTTTTGAGCCTTTTTCCCCAAATGCAATTCTAAAGTTTTTCATGCATATCAGGTGTTCATCAATCTTTTTTAGACATAAGAAGACATCCTAGATTGTCAGATTCAAGTTTTGAGTCATTTACTGATGTCTTTTTTTGAGCACTTTTCCTTTTTTGCATATGTTGATTATAGTGTCAAATTGTTGTAACTAGCCTACTTTACATCTGAATAACTTGCGCCCTATTGAGTTTCATAGTTCACCAGTTGGAGGATGTTTAACATGTATATCAAAGAGATTATGTTTTAAATACTAAGTCATTTTGAATCCATTTCATAATTTTTCAGTCTCCCCAAAGTTGGTCCTACAGAACTATCTTGTTTCTCTATCATGTCCAGATATCTGAATAACCTACTTTGAGGTCTTGCAAAATGTATCCAGTTGAATGCATTGCATAATTGAATTTTCCCCCATGTTGCAAACATGAAAGTGTACCCATTTCAAGAGTTTCAGACTCACACTAATCCAGTTGTTCACTTTCCCAACTTGATTCCAAATCCAGTTTATGCATATTCATTAAAATTTAAAACCAGAAAAGTGTTAAGATGTTAACTTTGCAAATTGATGCTGATAGATCAGTTCACCTTCAGTAAAAGATAATTGAAGATTCATGTTCCATGTGTAAAGGTGAATCAAGTTCCAGAGGTTCAAATTTTGGGGGCTCTTTTTGATTAGTTTGTGAATCAAAATTTAAAGACAGTTTGTGCAGTTTGGCAGTGCAAAGCAGAGGTTTTTAAAAAAATTTAAGTTATAGAAGGTTAAAATGAAACCATGGAAAGGGAAGCCTAGACCTCTGGAGGGAAGTTATGATGTCCATTAGCAATAAAAGTTACGCATTAATGAGCAGCACTTTGAGGAAACATTCATAAATTTTGAAAATGCAAGAATACAGCCAGCCATGTGTTTGGTCATATCTCACAAACTATGATCTGGGTTGGGCTGAATTTTGGATATGCTTGAAAGGACCATGCCAGAAATCTATAGTAAAAATTTGAGCCAAAATTGAGTTGAAACAAAAAATTTATGGCTCTCTGAGTATTGCAGAAATAGGAAAGTTTCAAAATGCATAAAGATATATCCCACATGCATGGAGTTGTGAAAGTTTTTAACATTTATATGCTCCAACACTTAGAATATTATTTGATGAAAGAAAAAAGAGGCCATTTGGTGGGTCTCATGGTTGAAATTTAAAAATTCTAGTGGGCCCCATTATTTTGGAGTAAAAATGCATAAAGTTAGTCTCCTTGTCTCCAAGTCTCAAAGTCTCCAAAGCCAAGAAAATCATCTAGAGACTTAGAGACTAAAGGTAGTCTCCTTGTCTCCAAGTCTAACCATAGTTGGTGAAATAATTTAGAGACTTAAATAATAAACTATAAAATTTAACCATTGTCAAGGCATGGTCAATGTGTACTCAAGTTAAGCTCATTCAGAGACTTAGAGACTAAAGGCTAGTCTCCAAGTCTCCAGATCAAACAATGGTTAAGAAAAAGTTTATGAGACTTATAGACTACATTGTGCAAAGTAACCATAGTTGAGGCATGGTTAATGGTTGAGTTAAGTTAGTCTCCATGTCTCCAAGTCTCCAAATCAAACCCATGGTTGAGAAAATCATCTAGGGACTTAGAGACTAAAGGCTAGTCTCCAAATCTCCAGATCTAACCAAAGTTAATGAAAACTTCAAGAGACTTAGAGACAATGAAAAAAAGTTGACCATGGTTAAAGTGCAATTATGGTGTGGTTAATTAAAGATCTAGAGACTTAGAGACTAAATCTAGTCTCCAAGTCTCTCAACAAACTCATGGATAGCAAAAAGATCTAGAAACTTAGAGACTAAAGGTAGTCTCCAAGTCTCCAAATGGATGGAAGGTTAAGAAAAAGTTCAAGAGACTTAGAGACAAAGAGGAAAAGATGATTGGGAATAAAAGGTGAGTTAAAAGGACATTTTAGAGTAGCAAATCAACATGTGACAAGTGTCAAAATCTGGTAGAATTTGGGCATAATATGCAGAAAATTGAGGAAAATGAGAAATTTCAAAGTGCACAGAATTAAAAGAATTTGCTATAGTTTAAAGTGAAAATCAAAGAAGTATATTAAAGGCAAATTGAAGGCTAAAGTGCATAGAAACTGTATTAAATGGAAAAATTAAAGTTATATGCATAGTTAAACATAGGAAAAGGTATATTTTCTGGAAAATATATTTTATTTCAGATTTTTGAAAATGCATTCTGGGAAGGATTTTCAACACATAGGAAATCAGATTTTTTGCAGAATAATAGAAAATTTGGACAGAATGAAGATTAGATTATGGAGATCGGACTTGCACAGAAAGAAGAAAAAAAATGCACATATACTTTATTTGTAAAATCAGATTTTTGAAGTCACCGAGAAGGATCAGATTTTTGGAAAAGAAGGAATGAGTGCAAATCAGATTTGAGAGAAGGACAGGTGTTTGCCAGACATAGTTTTTAGGGCTTTCTTCTCTTCTATATATCTTCTTCTTTTCTCAGTTGTAATGCTTCCTTTCCTCTGCTCTATTTTATTTTTTTCCTGTAGATGCTCAGAGCAAGTCCCTATTGGTCTGATGAATTTCTATTGCAAGATATACTTTTATTTCTTTGTATATTCTAAAGGCTTATTGTCTGGATGTGTTGAAACAAAATCTATTAATAGAATACAGTGTAGTTTTCCCTGTTTCATATTATCTTGTCTCTTTGCATTTTGTTTGTTCTCTAGTGTGTTTCACTTGTGAGGCATTTGCAATACACATGCTACAAGGTAGTTTGTTTAATTATTTATGAGTTCCTTTCAAGGAGAGGACTAAGTTTCATAGATGATTTCAGAGAGCAAAGCATTGTGATAAGGATTTGATGAAGATGTATGTATATGAGAGGATAGTTTGTAAGGCACTCTATCTCAGCTGCATGTAGTTTGTAAGGCACTCTATAGTATCTCTATTGGTTTTTTTATGTTGATTAATGTTTTCATTGACTCTTTGCCCAAGGGATAGGCACTGGTCCATAGTATAGTTTGTAGTTTGTTCTTCATCCAATATCAAAATCATTTTAATTAAATATACTTTTGTTACTTAGAACAAATGAGTTGAACTCATTAAGGACTCATATCAGCAGGCTATTATCCATTTTAGTGATTCCTTGGAGAGTGAATCAACTAGGTTATCCCTCCTTAAAAGGAAGAAGGATGAAAATCCTTGTATCACTAATTTATGCTATATTTACAATCACAGTATGTATGGTTAAGTTTTGCATTTGGTTATGCTTGGTCATATGTAGAATATTTCATAAGTTGGCTCAATAATTCCTAATCATAAATCAGTGTCCACATTAATATATACTGTGTAATCAGTCGTCATAAAGAGGTAAAACCTGCCTGAGTATTTGTGGATCTCAAAAATGAAGAAGGGTCTTATCCAATCCTTAGCAATTAGGTTTTTCTTGGCTTGAAGCAGTATTAAAGGGTATAGTGTTCAAGTAATTTATCAAGAACTGTGTTTCATGAAAGAAAAATCCCTAACACTTTGCTTGAATATCTCCTTCAAACATATCTTCTAAATACTTCCATATGGTGTATGCTCTGTCAATTTTCTTGATCTCAAAAAATTCACTGTCAGATAAGGCACTGATTAGGGATTTTTTAGAAATTGCATTATTTGTAAATGTCTCCTTTTGTCTACTAGTAGCATCATCCTTTGCGAGGTCTTTTAGAGATGGAATTACAAATTATTGTGTAGCAATTTCAAAGATCTCAAAGTCAACACACTTTAGATATGTTATCATTTTTTTCTTCCAATCCAGATAGTTCTCTCCATCGAACTTAGGAATTTATTTTCTAAAGTAAGACATCTGATCTATGTTAAGCTATTAGGCTTCTTCTCCAAGGAACTTGGCTCTGATACCAATTTTTAGAATAGTCCTGAAGGATAATTGAAAGGGGGGGTGAATTAGTTATCAATAACTTTAATTCTTTTTACTTCCTTAACTTCATAATACAACAAAGTAAATGCTTAATCAGATAACATAGTACACAACACACAATTTGATAATGGGCAAACCAAATGGTAAAAACCCCTATGGGAATTAGCACCCATAATGAACTATACTTGTTTATAGTAATCCTTGTTAGAAGATATTTCAACCATGGTAGGAGTTGTACTTTACAATGCAATAAGTATAGTGACCTAGTTAAGGGTCGGACACTGTTAGGAGTGTTTTAAAAATAAACCTATTAGGGGTGAGGACTCACTATCCAAAATCTTACTACTTCAATGGTGAAGGCTACAACCTTGTGTTTAATAGATATGCACTATATCTGATGATGAAATGTAGAGTAGACCTACTATCTTGATCAGTTCAAGTGTATTACAATCTTTCACTTCTTCTTCACATAGATTCTTGATGAATGAACCAACTCTGATATTTTGCTATGTACATTTTATGTCTCTTTCTGTATCATTCACACTTAGTGTATCACAAATGACTTGCTATAATTATCTTCCTCAAAGTATGAGATCATGGGACCTATAGGAAAAAATTTCATAGCATCCTTTTTGGCTCTACTAAGTACACAAACAATATTACAACCACACAAGTATAAACTGAATAGATGCAACACTTCACTAGGTCGGCCTCACCAAATCATCTCTAACTTTGCAATCTTCTTGAAACACGTTTGGCACCTTTAGGTAACTATCATCAACTCAAGACTAATCACAACTATACACACGCATATCCTAAAGATATGCACAACTCAAGAAATATGTTAAATATGTCAGCTCTGAATAGATACTCTTCCAGAACAGTAACTGGCAATAACAGAATTACACAACTTGATTGAAACATCATATCTAGATCTGCGTGTATGAACATAACATAATAAACATGTCTACAACATGTATCTATCCATGCAAGGCTTGATATCAACATTCTAATAAGTACATATAGAATAACTACTGTGTATTATATGTTGTCATCAATGACAAACATACAATCAATCAACTGCTCAGAATCAAATCTCCAATAGAGAAGTTGCATGGTTCAAGCTTAAATGCTTAAACTCTCCTCTAAAATTGCTCTCCAAACTTTCAGTATAACAATAACACATAAAATATATCTCTCCAAATGAGAAGGAGAGGGCTCCTTATAAAGGAAAGTGTGGAGAGGAAAGCATCCTCAAGAGCAATGTGGGATAAATCCCTAAAAGGCAAGTAAGAGGGAAAAGCTCACCACTTAGGAATATGTGTGAAGAAAAAGGATTTTTATTTATTTTTAATTTTATTTTTTCATCACAAAGAGGGATTTAAGTGGGTATTTTATTTATTTAATTAAAAGAGGGATTTTATTTTAATTAAATAAGATTATTTTATTTAATTAAAATGGAGATTTTAATTATATAAGATAAGATTATTTATTTGAAAGAGAGATTTGAATTAAATAAGATATTTTATTTATTAAAAAGGGATGTTTTCTTTTAACTAAATAAGATTATGGATAAAATGATCAAACATTGGGAAATATTGAAATAATTAAATTAATTACAATTTGATCAAGCCAATTGATTTGAATTGAAAATATTGCAAGGCATTGAATCAGGAAATTGATAAATTGATTCCATCATTTGATAAATTGAAGAATGGGGGCCCATAGTATAGGTGACCATTTTAGGGTGCATACACTTAGTGTATTTATATCTAAACCCGCAGATGTTAAGTACTTAAAGGCATGCAACTTTTTGGCTAAGAGTTCAAGGTCAGACAATTAAGTTGCAGTTTGTGGCAGCCAACTAGAAGATAGGAAGGATAATTTTGTGGGCCTGCGCTTGGGTGACAGGGTCTACATGGTGACCAGTGTTGACAAGGCACTATGGCACAATCCAAGTCATGGAAGGTCTAGTTAGTTCATGCAATGGCACAGGTGTTGATATGTGGTAGACTGACAGGTGGCGGGGCCAAGTAGGATGGTGAGGTGAAGGAGGTCCCAGAAAATTGGGTGGTACCACCTGGCACAGATGGTGAGATAAATGGTGGGACCGGTCACATGGACTGAATGAGAGGGTGACACATGACAATGAATAAAATAGGAGTGATAAAAGAAAGATCAAGATCCAAATGTGTTTTTCCATAGCGCAAAGGAAAATTGCATGATGGATATGCATCACGTAATGGAAAAATTTTGCCATGCATCCAAGAGTGTAGTAAGTGGTGTGGGGCCTACACAAGAGAGGTAAAGATAACTGGTTCCAAAGGCCCAATGTGGAGGCACCACATAGATTTCAAATGAAGGTTTACCGGGCTCAAGTAATCTTTTTTACTTGATGTGCAGGTGATTAAAGTGATATCAATGATCAGTTTTTAAAATGGATAAAGTTTTTAATATGGGTGGTCGATTGGGAGTTCCATGCCACTTGTAGCCATTGTAATTAAATTTCAAATTTTTAAAGGTTTTCTTAGAGGCTTTCATGGTGGTGTACTAAGATTTTTTTTCCTAGACATAAATGCGTCGATTTGATTTTCTAGGTCATTCTTGCATAGATGTAGGATGATGTTAAGATGGAAATATGATACTTCCAAGTATATTTATGTGTGAAGTGATGTATTTGGGGTTTTTCTCAGATTGATAAATTCTTATAGTGATGCCTGGTCTCTTTTTCATTTCTGTTGATTTTCTCTCCACGTCATGGTGATTGCAAAATTAAACTTCATCATACTGAGTCCACATCCCAAGAACTATAGATACAAATCATATCATATTTGCAAGATTTGGAGTAGAGATAGGGTTTCAACTAAATGATAGGGTACTTGAATGAATTGAATCCTTCTAATGCTTGACATGACTAGTAATAAACCCTAACCCTAAATGATCTAAAGCTTGTTGCATCTAGATTTCATATAAAGGGGTTTTCATGATCGTTTACAAAGGGGCTGGAGAATTGGGAAAGTAGAGAGAATTAGGTTACATTTGTTTCAAGTTTAGGATATAGCAGATGTTTTTGAGACTGTATTAACGTAGAGTTGAAATTTGTATGATCTTTTGCAAATTTTTTTCATTTTGTATTTCCTTGTCATATTAATGCTGAAACTAGATTTCATGATACTTAATATAAGTTTTCTTAGATTTTAAGTCTCTCCTTTGTGTTATATTCTAATTTTTGAGTTTTCTCTCTTACTATATAAGTTTTTCTTATGCATATGTTTCTATTCCACAATTCTTTGATCTTAGATCAAATTAAAATGTTTTGGATATAACATTAGCTTTTTGGATTATCTATGAAAGGATATTATATGTAGTGTGTAGTCTGAGAGATTTATGTTTATGGAAATGAGTATTGACCAACTAGTTCCTTTTAGGTTTTAGTATTGTATTGAAGAGTTTTCCCAATGGATAAGACATTGATCTAAAACTAGTATATTATTTTGAGATATATGTTGGATAGGTTTGGCTATATTTTGTCCCAAAACTTAAATCAAACTCATTAAAAAATTATTTACATTTTACAGTCATTGGTTGTTGTTCTATCATGGTAATGAAGATTCAATGAATTCTTGGTTATCATTTGGTACTTTCTTATCATTATTTGTTGTTTAAATCTAGAGTATAAGGAGTTTTAAAGAGTTGAGTTTTATCTGGATTAGGTGTACCCATCTTGGTTTTGTAGAGCCAAAAGTGAAAAGGGAAGTCTTGTCCCTATAGTTGGTCCAGTTACCTTGTAAATCTTTCATACTTGGAGCTAACCACTCCTAACATCAGTCTCAAGGTATATTCATGGCTTTCAAAGTATAACAATTTTAAATACCAACATGTTGTACACTACATATTATAGTTTACTGATCATGGAACTATAAAGTGTCTTATCCACCTCTTTAGATTCATCTTCCTTTTATAATTTGGAAATGGTTACCATAGGGGTACCAACTGGTTTTGATTTTTCTAACCTAAAAGTCTTAAATTTTTCCCTTACATATTTGGATTGACTTATGTAGATACCATTCTTAATATGTTGAACTTGCAATCCAATGAAGAATTTAATCTCAGCTATCATAGACATCTTGAATTATTTCCTCATCTCATATGTAAATAATGTGCTCATCTCTTCATTTCCATCAAAAATGATATCGTCTACAAATATCTCAGCAATCAACAATCTTTCATCTTTCTCAATCTTCAAATACACATTATTGTTATCACTAGTCCTGATGAAACAAATCTGAATCAGATATGAATGGAATCTCTCATACCAATTTCTAGGTGCTTGTTTCAATCCATACAAAGTTTTATCTAATTTGTACTCCATGCTTCAACGTTTTGAATTAGAGAATCCTTTAGGTTGTTCAATGTATACTTCTTCCAAGATACCATTAAGAAAATCCATCTTAACATCCATTTGATATAATTTGAATCCTTTATAAGAACTATATGGAAGCAAAAACCTTACACCTTCAATTCTGGCCACAGGTCCAAAATTTTTACCATAGTCCAGGTCGTCCTCCTATGCATATCCTTTGCACACCAATCTTTCCTTTTTCCTTACCACTTCACCTGTATCATTCATCTTTTTTATTAAAATCCACTTATCAAGAATAACATTGTTGTCCACTGGTCTTGGCACTAATGTCTTCGTATTGTTCTTCTCAATTTTCTCTAATTGTTCTTCCATATCTTTCACCCAATCTTCATCTTTCAATACATATTTAGCTATTTTAGGCACAAATTCAGATAATAAAAAAGCACTTTATCTTTCCTTCCTTCTTGTTAGCACACCAACATTTATTTCACAAATAATCTCATCAAGGGAGTGATTCCACTTTACATATTTTGGCAATACCGGTTCAGTTCTAGGAGTTTCTCCAACTGCATGTATCAGTTCCAGTTCAATGACCTCTCTCTCCATAGGGTTTTTTCATAGTGTCCTACTCCATTGGTTGTACATATATAAACCCATGATAGTCTTCTGGTTTCATCTTGCTAGATTCATCATTTTCTAAGAAAAATCATCTATTCTTACACTAGAACTTTCCACTATCTTATTTTTTCTTTTGTTCAAACCCGTTTAGGATTTTCTCTTAGAGGATTATCCTAAGAATATCCCCTCATCACTTCTTGGGTCAAACTTACCTGAATTTTCATCTCTTTTTATATAACATCTACTCCCAAAATTTTTGAAATAACTCACACATGGTGGTCTACCATACTGTAGCTCATACGAAATTTTGTTTGTACTATTCTTCAATTCAAATATATTCAAAGTGTAAACAAAAGTGCTCACCTCTTCTCTCCAAAATGTATGTGTAACATCATTTTGAATCATTAATATCCTGACACAATAAATGATAGACATGTTTCTTCTTTCAACAACACCATTCTGTTGAGGTGTTCTCAGAGCTTTCAACTATCTTTTAACTCTCTATTCTTCCCAATATGTAGTAAAATCATGTGAATTAAATTCACCTCCTCTATCGGATCTAAGAGTTTTCAAGGTATTACCAGTCTCCTTCTCAACTCTAGCTTTGTAAATCTTAAACATTTGAAAATCTTTAGATTTGTCTCTTAAAAATATAACCCACATCATTCTAGAATAATCATAAACAATCAACATGAAATATCTATCACCATAGTAACTTTGTCATGCCCAAAACTAGGGCAAAACACACATACAAATGTTTTTTAAATACACAAGAGAAAACCACTAATAGTGATGCATTGGAAGTAATGTATTATCCCAGTAAGGGTTGTCTTTGAAGTCACTTAGTTTTCTATCCTTTGTTACAACTTATTCGATAAATTCTAGTCTCCAATTACTTTCGACAATTAACCACTAGATAGAAATTCAATAACAAACCAAAATCTAAACCTTATTCCTCTAACCACAATTAAACCTCGTTATACAATTTTTCCAAAACTATAGTTCTTAAATTTCTTGATAAATATTAAATTGATCTCATTTAGAAAATTTACATAGATCTCTAACCTTTCAACGCGCATAGGCAACATACTTAAATTAACTGACATTACATCTATCTAAGTATTTCACATAGAAACTACATCTGTAATTCAATACTAACTATACAATAAAATAAACTATGTCTAACGAATTTGCATTACTAAAATTAACCAATGAGGAACATCCCTAATGTATAGTCGCTCTATAATTTTTTTCACACATACTATGGTCTCAAAACTTATATTTATATAACATGATTTAAGTGAAAATACATCGATTAGGTGGTGCCACTTGATTTTAAATAATCATAAATCAACAAATAAATCTATTACAAAATTAACCTAATTGAAAAAATACTCTATTTATAATAATGTCTATAGAGAAGAGAATATAATATCTTTTTAAATAACAAGTGCAATATCAAACTAATTTAATTAAGTTATTACATGTGATAAAGATAATTAACTACCTCTAACAACTATATTTAGCCTTATATAATTAACCCTACCTATCAAATAGATCCTATCACCTATCAAACTAGCACCTGTATACTAGCTCCCTATCTACTAGCACTTTCCCCAAGGGTCACATCACTAAACAAGTGGGGGGAAAAAGTGCAAATCTCCATGCTTTAAGGCTGCGAATTTCAAAGAGGAAGGAAGCAAGTTGGTGGGGTCCACAAGAAAATGAGGTAAAGTTATAAGTCATAAATTTCACATGGGAGGAATGTTGCAGCAAGACCAAGGCATGGGTCATGCGAAATCCTTCATGAAAGGGAGGTACACAGCAAGGTCAACTCACAAGGTAAGATAATTACTTTCATTGGTGATGAAGTTAAAACATGTCAGAGCCACTATGCATCCAAAGGAAAATGGCGAAAGCTTGGTAAGAGATTTAATACCATGTCCCCTAAATTTCACATGGGAAGGTAAAGTAAGGGGATAAAATGTAAAGGTGGGTCCCACGGGGGTGAGAGGACATTAAGCCCTTTTCTTAAAAGTTAACATTAGTATTAAGAGGCAATTAAAGTATGTTTAAGAGATTAATAAAGGTAAGTTAGAAATAGAATTTAAAAT